>PVJH01006521.1:0-101058 GCA_004026705.1 Nesogale talazaci | reverse complement strand
CGGTGGTGGGAGTAGGAGGCCCAGCCCCACTGCTGGAATTGAACCTCCGTCCCAGTGGGCCGCAGTCCCGCGCACAACCACTACGCCACCGGGGCTCAGCCCAAGCTGATTCTTAAAATCCTTTTGAGCCTTGACCCTTAGACACTGATGGCCATGGACAAGAGGTCAGACGCACTTACACGTTTGCCCCAGACACGTTTATGTTGTTGAATATGTGGATATTGCAATCTCTCTTGGATTGCACAAAGACTCAGCCAGGTTTTAAACACTTCATTTCTAGTGTGGCTGGTTTATAAAGTCTACGCAGATAACTAGATTTAGACATTTACTAGTCACAGAAAAGTAGTTCTGATGTTGTCGTGGTGACGCATTGGTCTGCTAACTGCAAGATTAGCAGTTCGAAACTGTTAGATTTCTCTGGTGATAAATACCTCGGTTCTTGACTTCCACGAAAAAGAATTTATGTTGAAATCTGGTTTGTGATCCAAGTGAGTTTTTATGAAGGACAAAAGAAGTTTCAGGTTTTATTGTCACTGAACACAGGCTCCCTCATGGGACCATATCCACACATGGTACCCCAAGACCAGAGAAACCTTGGCACAGCTGAGCAGAAGGGCAAGGGGATGAAAAAGGTCAAAAAGGTCTGAGTTTCCGGTATTTGGGACCTTTGTCTGGGAGGCATGGTTGAAGGTATGTGTTGACCCCATTGACTGAATTAAGTCCACCTGGCCTAGTTTGGACCCACCCAGGGTTGCTGACCCACCTGGCTCAGGCTTGACTTGGTATATGCCCTTTTTTTCTTTCTTTTAAAAATCATTTTATTGCGGGCTTGTACAGCTCTTATCACAATGCATACATAAATTCATTGTGTCAAACACATTTGTACATATGTTGCCATAATCATTTGTGTGTGTGTGTGTGTGTGTGTGTGTGGGCATCACTGCCCTCTGGTGGGAGTGGAAGGCCCAGCCTTGCTCCTGGAGAGCTGCTGCTGGATTTGAACCACCAAGTCTGTGGGCCACAATCACCATCATCATTTTCAAAACATTTTCTTCCTACTTGAGCCCTTGGTATAAGCTCCTCATTTATTTCCCCCACCCCTCCCCCACCCTCTCTCCCTCATGAACCCTTGATAATTTATAAATTACTATTATTTTTTTCATGTCTTACACCACTGACTGTCTCTGCCTCTGTTCACCCACTTTTCTGTTGTCCCTTCCCCTGGTAGGGAGTTATATGTAGGCCATGTGATTGGTTCCCCCTTCCTCACGCCCCTCCCCTCCACCCACCCATAACCTACTGGTATCTCTACTCTCATTATTGGTCCAGAGGTTTATCTGTCCTGAATTCTCTGTGTTTCCACCTTTTATCTGTACCTGTGTACATGCTCTGGTCTAGCCAGATTTGTAAGGTAGAATTGGGATCATGATAGTGTGTGTGTGGGGGGGGCGGGGGGGTGGGGGTGGTGGTGGTGGTGGTGGTGAGTGGAGCAGCAATAAAGAGTGAGAGGATACTTGCTTGTTTCATTGGTGCTATGCTACACTCTGACTGGCTCATCTCTTTCTTGTGACCCTTCTGTAATGGGCTGTCCAATTGACTATAGATGGGCTTTGGGGCTCTACTCTGCACTCGCCCTCATTCACAATGACATGATTTTTTTTGTTCTGGGTCTTTGAGCCTGATACCTTATCCCATTGACACCTTATGATCACATAGGCTGGTGTGCTTCTTCCATGTGAATTTTGTTGCTTCTCAGCTAGATGGTCACTTGTTTATCTTCAAGTCTTTAAAACGCCAGATGCTCTATCTTTTGTTAGCTGGGCACCATCAGTTTTCTTCACCACATTTGCTTAGGCACCCATTTTGTCATCAGCAAGAGTGTAAGGAGCATCACAGAATGCCAGATTGTTAGAACAAAGTGTGTGTGTGTGTGTGTGTGTGTGTGTTGAGGGAGTACTTGAGTTGAGGTGCAATGTCTGTCTGCTACCTTAATACTTCACATATAAATATATGAACACAGATCTAGTTTCCTTTATGACCTTTAACCTTTGTGACTGACTGAACTTTGCCTGGTTCTCTTCCAACCTCCTGTAAGTTGAGGGTTGGGGGGGTGACATGCAGGCACAGAAGGGACACCCTGGGTTCCTGTTTCTCACTACCTAAAAGAACCAGCAGCCACTGTGCAGGAGCATGGCTTTCTACTCCTGAAAAGTGTTCATCTTGAGAACAATAGGGGTAATTCTACTCTGTTCCACAGGTACACTATGAATTGGCGTCAATTCAATGGCAGTGAGTTGGATTTTGCATCACAGAAAAGAGCAAGTGGGTTCCACAGAGAGAGCTTTAAACACGACTGGTGAGTGCTTTACCATGTAAAGTCACACATAAACCGAACCCACAGGAACAAAGCCTGACATTAGAATTCCTGTGGTTGCTTTCAGGAGGCTGAGACAACAGAGAAGAAAGCCCTGGTGAATTGGGGCTTGAGAAGGAGGTCGAATGGACAACTTTAGTGCATTTTACAATTGGGTGCTCCAGGCATAGACCTGGAACCAGAATCTACTACACAATTCATAACCCTGTGTGGAATCGGTGGAGTCTCTTGGTGAGTACTAAGAATTGCAAGATAAAGACAGCAGAACATCAAACCAAGAAAGGGAGCCTTCTAAATATGATTTTAGTGCAACTACATTGGCCTCCGGCCTATAAAATTGGCCCTGCCAACTTTCCTGGATGGGATGAGTGTGCTGACTCATCACTTGAATGATGAGTCCAGTTAAATAAGGAAAATGAGAGTGATACTTTTGCTCAGTTTACGAATGATTTCAGCATAGCATGCCACCATCTGGGACCCCAACACTAAGTGAGTATACGGCTGAAAAGGTCCAGATAAGTCTCATTGAAGCATACTAGAAATTTGAGACTTCCTGTGCTTCTGACTGCTCATGCTGGAGTCTTAGTTGTGTAGATCAGATTCCGGGTGTGTTATGAGTTTTCTAGACCACTCATGTGTTGTCTTGTCAGATTCAATGCCACTGTTCAGGAAATAGTTGATAATATCATTGTCTACTTTATAACTATGGTTCTCTATTTTGTGTTTTTTTTGCTCAGAAGACATTGAGATCAAAGTCAGAGAATAATTTAACAAGCTTTTTGCATTTTAATTTCGGTACAAAAAAAGCTTTCTTGGTTGATTCAGTTGGTCCTCTGGGCTATCCCAGCAGATGTGAGGAATGCTGAGGTTGGATCTGCCTATGGGGAATGATGAGACGCCTCAATTCACCAAAACAGACCAACAAGTTCTACTGCCAAGGGACACTTAGTCCAAAAGTATCGCTTGTGTATTTGAACACAATAAAACGGGCTTCTCTTAACAATAATCTGTGGATCAGTCCCTTGATATCCACAGGCTTATCATTCTGAAGTTTGATATTTAATAGCATACAATGTCTCTGATAAAACTTTTCATTGAGGTAGACTTGAATGGGTGTGGGCATGAACTGGAGTAGAGGATCATGAAGCTTTATTTCTGGCCACTTTTTCACATCTTCATTTCATTGTGTTACTGGGGCTCTCTACCATATTCTGCTTAGTATGACATTCTATGGTACAACCAAAAGAAACCCTGGGAAGGTTGTGGGCTATGCCCCAAACTGCTGGTCAAAAGGTCAGTGAAATGAATCCACCAGCAGCTCGGTGGGAAAAAAATGAGGCTGTCTCCTATGGTAACAATTTATACTCTTGGAAACCCAAGGACAGTGCTCCTCTGTCCTATAAGGGCTCCATGACAGTGGACCGACTTGATGGCTTGATATAGTTGGTTGTCCAATGTCTACCCCCCAGTGCCAACAGCATGCTGTCTGATGGAGAGACAGAGGCCAAATTAAAGAAAACTTCACCATGCTGGTCTAAGTTAGTAAAAAGTTGGACTTGAACTGACTCGATGACAGTGAGCTTTTGAAATGATGCAACTGTATTTAAAAGAGACTCCTGAGAGACTTACAATTATTCCTTTGAAAGGCTAAGGACTAGCAATTCCAAGAAACTAACAATTCTCAGAGACCCTATGTAGAGTTGTTATGAGTTGCAATCGATTAGACAGCAGTGAGTTTGGTGAACTTACTACGTGAATACCCTGGTCTCCCATCTCATATATTGGTGTATATGTTCACACTTTTTCTAACATATTTGAAGAAGCCTGAACTTTTTCAGCATGAACCCTACACATTTGAACATAAATGCTTTATGATTACATCCTTGCCCAAATTGGTGGCAGGGGCTTTTCTATGTAACAAAAGTCATATTTAAATAAGCGTATTTAAAATGACAAGACTTCCTAGCATGAATAGAAGTGCTTGTAAAGAATTACTTGTTTGTAAATCAAACATTTGAGATCTTAAGTCATTAATGCCAATGTGAAAAAAATACAACTTATAAATCTAGTGACATTTCTAGGTTTAAAAAAAATGGGTTTATCCAAGAACCAGTATTTAAAGAGGCACACACTTTTCATGCTGGAAAAATGGAGGCATTCCATAGTCGTCATCTCAGAAAGAGCCCATTGTTCCTTGAGGTTCTTGGCATAAAGCTTGCAGCTGGAGAGTCAATGTCAGAATCTGGACAGTGGTGAGGCTTGTGCTATTAGAGGGAGAACATGGGGATGTTTCTCGTGTATTCTTGAAAAACTATTGAGGGCCGGTATCACTCTCTCCAAGGAGCCCTTATGCAGAGAAGGTTTCTTAGCGTTCCAGTTCTAGCCAAAGAGTCATGATTCTTTTCAGGAGCGTGGATGTGCTCAAAGCCCTCACTGACTCAAGAGCGGGAACACGTTCATGTCATTTCTTTATAAAGAAAGTAAAAAAGAAAACCCTCAGTTTTACGGAGTTCTTAAACTTATTTTTCTTAAATTAAAAATTTTAAGCTGAGGATTTACAATTCGCCTATTAACTTTTAAGTGTTTCATTATAGATTTTTAAAAAATCATAATTACTTCAGGTTGGGGAGAGTGGGTGTCTACTTTTATTCCTAATGGAAACTATACATATAGATGAAGTATCTCTATAAAAAATGGGACACACAATTATATTAATACCATCTAACTGATATTCAATAACTCACCCTTCTATTTCCTATTGTCCATATTTAAATACTTCAAAAAGAATTCTAATCAAGTGGAAATTAATAGGGGAGGAAAGGCTGGGCTGGCAGGAGAAGGTTCTAATCCCACTATCTCTTAATATTTCAAAGTCTCTTTTATTTTCTTAATAAAAGAGCAAGAGAAAGAGAGAGAGGGAGAGAAAAGGGAATTAATCCAGTGCTCTGAACTGTTCTCTCATCTTAATGCTTTAAATAAATTCTAAGAGAATATTACACATAAGAAGGCTATTTCTGGCCAATGGCCAGACTTCATTTTTGCTTCTGAATTCCCCCCCAACCCTGCATTTCTGTTCCTTCTCTTTATTCCACCTGAAATACCCCTCTTCGTTTTCTCCATTTCCAAGACCTCCAGACCCAATGAGGAGACCTATATTTAATGTCCAAACTTCTCCTGAATACTGTTCCAAGACCTCAACCTACTATGGCCACACATCTTCCCCACCCCATTACCTGGGGAACTGCCAACTCCATAAGCCATATGCATCCCAGCCTCTGGACTTCTGGGTTTATGTTTACACTCATTCCCTCTACCTATACTACATGCTCTTTCTCAAACATATCTATTCTTCAAATCCCACCTTCACTATGAATTTAACCATACAATATATTACTATTACTACTACTAATAAATAATAGGCATAATAGCCACTTGTATATCTTGAGCAATCCCAGGGTACTAGGCAAACAGCTTGAATGATTTCATTTCATTCTTCTGTAGTCCCTGTGAGATTATTCCAGTATTTAAAATGAAGACTGAGACTAGGAAAAAGTTAAGGGAATTGTCAAAAGTCATATGCCTCTTGAATGGGAGGGCTGGTTTTAGAGGGTCTAAAATCTACTTATTTTCTTGCCCCTAAATAGGCAATACAATTAAAATAAAAAACACATGATTTGACAATTTAAAAACCCTCTGTAGTACATCATCTGTTGTCAATTTGAGACTTAAGAGTGAAGGAGTGTTTAGCCTGTCAAGCAGGTTGAGGACCTCATTTGATAAGATAAGGCGATAAGATAAATAGCTGCTGGAAGTGGGACTCCCCCCCTCACCCCCTGTGAGACAATCCTCATGACAAGACACGTGGAGCTTTGCTGATGCAGTTAGAGCCCTGGGAGCTTGATCCCTGTCAGTGCTGAGCTACTTCAGCCACCACTGAATCCACAAGACTCCGCCCACTGTCCTGTGATCTTCCTGCATTATTTCATGGCTGCGTGAGTCTAAAGAGGGATTTATGGACTAGTATTGGACACATGGGGAAATATTGGACTTGTGGACTTGATCTGGAATAGGTTGGGTTTTTCTCTTAATGTACAATTGCTCTATAAAAAGCTCTTTTTTTGGTGGGGGGGGCATCACTGCCCTCAGGTGATGGGAGCAGGAGGCCCAGTCTTTGCTCCGTGGAGCTGGAATCGAACCTCCATCCCAGTGGGCTGCAGTCCCGTGCACAACCACTACACCACCGGGGCTCAGCCCATAAAGCTCTTTTCTATCCATATATAAGTGCCTATGAATTTGTTTCTCGTCTGCCCAGACGAACACACCCACTCATTGTTTGAATTCTTCCTTGTCCTAGAGTCAATATGACTCAGCATTGACTTGATGACAGTGAGTTTAGTGTTTTCTAATTTTAATTACTGGTATTTCAGATAAAAAAATCAAATTTATTAAAATTCTTTGAAGAGGACCACATCACAGTATCTTTTTTTATGTCTCCATGATTTCATGAAAGGGAAATGCATAGTAGATTCTCAATGTCTACTTATTGATAATGGTCTACATTGTCCTATGGATTTGGCCATTTTCATAATACTTATGTAATCAATCATCAGGTTAAATGAAATTTAGGTCTTCTAACAATACACATTACCCTGTTTGCCTCAAAATCAGACAAAATATGTCAATCCTGGCATGTTAGAAAGCTGCTAACAAATGTGCAGTGAAATCTGCGAAAGGCAGAACGTAAGGGGACTGCTTTGATTTCCTGGATCTTCCCAGTTTCCTGTGTTAAAATGAGGTACCACTTTTCTCTTGCTCCCTATTATTGGAAAATATTTGAGCTTTCCTTCTATGAAAATTTTCCACTGAACATGGCTTCTGACTTTCATCAGTTTTACAGTATTTTTATCAATTGATTCTTCAATGCATTCATTCATTTAATAATTACAAGTACTATTCTAGGTACTAGATGTTACAGTAGTAAAGAAAACAGACAGAAAAGTTTTACCTTCGTGGTGTCTCTATTCTAGATAGGGGAGACATAGTAAATAAATACTTCATTAAAAAAAAAAAAACAAGGCTCAATTGGAAGCTTGGTGGGGATTTTCATTTCAGATAATCAAATTGGCATTCAACAGTTTAAACCCTCCAATAGTTTGACCTGCCCTTAATCCTTGATTTTCCTTTTGTGGACCATCATCTCCCTCTTCACTAAGTTAACACTTGCCTACTGTCTAGTGTGTTTCTTGATCTTTCCTCCCCTTACCCCCTTTGGAAGACTCCAAAGTCCATGTCCTTTGGTAGAAAAGTCTTTATCTTGGTTTTCTTCACTTTATAACTGTGGTCTCATAAAATATTTGTTCCTTTGTGATTGGCTAATTTCATTCAGCATAATGTTCACAGGAATTATGCATATCATGAGGTGCTTCATGTTGTCGCCACTGTTTTCTAGTGATGTTTAGTATTCCATTGTGCGCTTGTGTAAACGTTTCCTTCTCCATTCTTCTACTGATGGGCATTTAGGTTTTTCCCCCATATTTTTACTGTTGTGAACAGTACTGCAATGAAAATAGGTATGCATATGTCTGTTGATGTTATAATGCTTACTTCTTAAGTATGTATATATATATCAAAGAGAAGAATTGCTGGCTTATATGGAGTTTCTATTCCCAATTATTTGACATGGCACCATATTGCTTTCCACATTGGCTGTACATATAGATAGTCCCACCAACAATGTATGAGGGTTCCAATGTCTCAAGTGCCCCCAGCATTTGTTAATTTTGATTTTTTTTAACTTGGCCGTATAATGTGGAGTAGCATTGTTGTTTTGATTTGCACCTCTTGGGAGGCTAGTAATCATGAGCATTTATTTCTTAATATGTGGGTTGGCTATTTGGATGCCATTTTTGATAAACTGTCTGTTTATGTCCATTGTCACTCTCTTAATTGAGACCTTCACCTATTTCTCACTGATTTATTGCAGTTCTCTACTGATATTTGAGACTAGTCCCCTATCCATTGTGTCATTGTCAGAGTTCCTCCCCCCTCCCCACTCTTTAGGTTCTCCTCTTAAAAAATCAATTTATTTGGGATTTGTACAGCTTGTATCACAATCCATATATCATCCATCGTGTCAAGCACATTTGTACATTTGCTGCTATTATCAATTTCAAGACATTTTCTTTCTACTTGAGCCCTTGGTATCAGCTCATTTCTCCCCTCCACCACTCTCCTTCCCTCATTAATCCTTGATTATTTATAAATTATTATTATTTTTTCGGGCTGAGCCACTGTGGTGTAGTGGTTGTGCGTGGGACTGCGGCCCACTGGGATGGAGGTTCAATTCCAGCTCAGAGGAGCAAAGGCTGGGCCTCCTACTCCCACCACCAGAAGGCAGTGATGCCTAAAAAAATAAAAAATATTATTATTTTTTCATGTCTTAAACTGACTGATGCCTCCCTTCACCCATTTTTCTGTTGTCTGTCCCCTTGGGAGGGGATTATATGTAGATCATTGTGATTGGCTCATCTTTTCTCCCTCCCTCCCCCAGCCACTTCTCCTTCCCCTCCTAGTATCTTGACTCTTGTTATTGGTCCTGAGGGGTTTATAGATCCTTGATTCCCTGGGTTTCCAGATCTTATCCGTACCCATCAGTCCTGTTGCTTTATCCTCCAGATTGTTTATCCTGTCCATAATCCTTTGTTGTGTATAAGTATCTTGGTTTTTAGAAGGCCCTAGTCAACTATTTTGTCATCTTCTGTGCTTGTTTC
The DNA here is from genome assembly GCA_004026705.1 of Nesogale talazaci. Taxonomy (NCBI): domain Eukaryota; kingdom Metazoa; phylum Chordata; class Mammalia; order Afrosoricida; family Tenrecidae; genus Nesogale; species Nesogale talazaci. Next base: position 91,914 of record PVJH01006521.1, on the reverse strand, counting down.
CATCATTACCTTTTAAAATATGTATCTATACCCTACAATGACATTCTGGAATTGATCCCTTTTTTTTCATGGATGATATTCATAGCCTTGAAATTGACATTTATGTTTTTTATCTATTTTGAGGGGTTTTTTTGTACTTGAGATGAGGTTCGAGTCCTGTTTCCTTTTTCTACAGATAAAAATACAAATTTCTAGCCCCATTTGTTGAAGAGACTATATCTATCCTATTTAATGGTCTTTGTTCCTTTGTTCCTTTGTTGCAGATGTTGTCTGTAGGTGGACGAATTTATTTTATACATAGAAAACCCCAAAGACTCAACAACAACAACAAAATATTGGAAATAATCAAAAGCTTCAGCAACTTGGCAGAATGCAAGGTTAGCATACAAATGAAGAGAGCACTGATAAAAAAATCAAGAAAAAAAAACATTCACAATAGGCACACACAAAAAGAAATACTTAGGAATAAATTTAACCAGAGAAAAGATTGATATGAAGTAAACTACAGAAAACTATTATGAGAAACCTAAAGAGACCACCACCACAAATGGGAGACATTCAATGCAATGTTCATGGATAAAAACATTTCACTGGTATTGGGTCAATTCTGACTCACAGTGATCCTGTAGGACAAGCCAACTGGAACTGCTCCTAGGGGTTTCTGAGACGGGAACTCTTTTCAGGAGTAGAAAACTTCATCTTGCTCCAGATGAGCAGCTGGTGGTTTTGAACTACTGATCCTGTAGTTAGCAGACCAGTGCATAACCCATTATGCCACCAATGCAATGAGTAGGAAGGGTTTATATTGTGAAAATGTCAATATCACTCAAAACAATCTATAAATACAGCATAATTCCAATTCAAAGTCCACCTTCGTTCTTTAAAGAAATAGAAAAAAAACTAATTACTAACTTTGTGTGGTGAAGGAAGAGACCCCAAATAAGCAAAGAATTTTTTAAGAAGAACAAAATAGAAAATCTTCTACTACCTAGTTTCAGAATCCATAATACAGCCATAGTAGTTAAAACACCTTGAAACTGATACTTTTGACTTGCCTGGATGTGTGTGTGTGTGTGTGTGTGTGCTTGTGCACATGCTTCAAAGATTCTGTTCCTCCTCCTTTGTGATTATCATTGATTAAAGTTAACTATAGACCTGTATGATCTACAGTCAGATCCTCAAAGTCCATGCATTGATTCTGAAAAAAATGATGAGAAAAGAGCATAAATGTGTTTGGTTATTAAAAAAAAAAACTGTGAAGTTACTGTATGTTTTGGACCGTAAGAGACACCCAGTTTTTTGAGCAGAAAAAAAAAATCTGAACTAAATACTATCAGTATGCTAAAATGTTCTGGGGTACCACACCTTTGGACTATAAGATGCACCCTTCTTTTTCCTTCACTTTGGGGGGAAAAAGGTGCATTTTATGGTCTGAAAAACATGGTCTATGCTGCTCTATCAAATGGACAAGGTAGACAGACTACCTTTATCAAAATTGTGTAGCCCTTGTAATATAAACCCAATTTCTAGCTGGACATGAATCTAAGACACATTTTCACCACTGATTATCGACCACTTTTTATCACAATTCCTCTCTGTGGCCCTCCCTAGATCAGACTTCCCCTGAGCTAGTTCAAAACCCTCATGGTCACCTGAGGTCAAGTTAATCAAGAGCAGTTATAGTCCCAGGAGTCTGTATAACTCCTTTTGTTTCAGGTGAGCTGGTTTTTCTGTCTGTCTCTTTCATCACACCCCCTGCCCTGTCCTCTGCACCACACAAACACACCACACACACATGTGTGCGCATGCACAAAGTGGAAATTAGAGATTATGAAAACCTGGGTCAGAAGATAAAAAAGAGGCAAATCAATTTAAATCACTTAACGTGGCTGAATATCTTACTTTTTGAAATGGGAAATTGGAGGAATTTGATGGGTCAAGAAATCACTGTATGAGTGTTATAGGCTTCTAAAATACTGAATCATCTACTCTGTTATGTTTCTGTAATTTTCAGGATCATTGAAAATTATTGGAGAGATACTCATAGAAGAAACTTAAAATTTTAATTTAAGAAAATGCAATATTAATTGTAAAATAAAACAAATCCAGAAGGAACAGAAACCTATAAATATTTAACTAAATCTATCACTAAGGCAGAATTTCATGCAACACATTTTTGGTGTGTGCCATGATAGAACTCTGTATAAATATGAAAGTTAATGAAGTCGCTACACTTTCACCTGTTCTTTTCTGTCTACTATTCTTTATGACTTTGGGCTTCATGTCTGCATTTTGGCTTCATCTCTTTGTCTTTTTTCTAGTCGGCTTTCTCTATGAAAAATATTTTTATAAAAGATGCGTCAAACTTAAATGGCTAATAAACACATGTCCAGCTCCAGGTCATTATCCATCTGGGAAATGCGAATCAAAATAACAACGATACAACATCTAATGCCCATTGCTGTAGCCGTTTTTTAAAAAAGCATAGAACAGCAAATGTTGGAGGGGATGTGGTGAGACAGGAACTCTTATCCATTGCTGCTGGACTTGTGCATACATAAAGCCACCATGGAAAGCAATAACAGATGGAAATTGAACCACCGTATGACCCAGCAATACATTTACTGGACATGAAAACAAAAGAAGTAGGAAACAGCATGAACAGATGTTTGGTCCCCAATTTCATTGCAACAGAGTTCACAATAGAAAGAAGCTGGAAAAAAGACTAAATTCCAATCAATAGAAGAGTAGAAAAAGAAACTCCAGTATTACAAAAATGGAATACTGTGCATCCCTAGATAGCAGCAATGAAACCACAAAACACCTCAAAGCATGGAGGGATCGAGAAGATGTTATGCTGAGTGAACTTAGTCAAGCACTGAAGGATGAATATGAATCCAGAGTGAAAGGAACAAGCAGCAGAAGGGCTCAAGCTTGCAGGCCATCCAGTCTTCTGTTGGGAGACCAGAGAGCCTGTTCAAGAACTGGACCAGTGCCAGTGAGTCACACATCATCTGCTCCAGGGAAGGAGGACATCTGAGAAGAAATGGTCAGGAGAGAGGGAGGTGAGGCTGCCTGCGAAGTAGTATCATTGTGGATCTGGGGTGAGACTCCATGAAGAGGGAGGCCGTCTTGTCAGAGGAGTCAGGGTTACTGTTGGGAGCGGCAATGCAGGAGAAGAGAGAGGGACTGGTCAATTCAGGACAAACATGGGTGCATACCTGTTGGGGGGAGGGAAGGGGGGGCTGACCACTAGGTGAGGGGAGGACTGTCTGAGGAGGAGCTTGGGATTGCTAGATCTTGGAAGTCTTTAGTGGTGTGCAGTGGGATGGCAGAATTGACCCAGGGCATCTGGGAGTATCCTGAGAACTGGCCAGATAGCACAGAACACAGAGATCCTGAGTTCTGGATCTTCAAAGTGTACTTCATGCTCCAGAGGTTGTATCAGTGAACCCCCAACTGGGAACTCCACTGGGTGAACTGGACCCTACCTCAGACACACTTGTAACCTGTGAACTTAAGCCAGAAAACACAGTGTCTGAGGTACAAGAAGACAGCTGTACCAAGAGCCGTGTGTGACTGGCTGACAAACAAGGACTTGGTACATCAATGCCCTATATGCTGTCTTAAGGAATGTTATTATTCTGGTAATCCTGTGATCGCCGTTCTGTTATATCTGCTTATGCTTGCTATGTTGGGGTATATCTTAGAGATGCATCGTCATTGGGGCTCAGCTTCTTGAAGCTGTCTTAATTGTTGTCTTATTGTTTGGTAAATGAAACCCACAGATATTAAACCTACAGGGAAAGAAACTGTGACAGGGGCTTGTGGAAATGGGAATATCGAGGGGCGGGTGAGAGAGAGATAAAAAGATGATGTCAAGAAGTCCAGAAAGAAAAGTTTGTTTCGGAATACATGTATGATTACAGAACAAAATGTATGTAGCACCTTCATGGTATGATCACTGAAGATAAGGGTGCTACAGCAAAATGCTCTGAAGAAACCAGATGGTTCCCGGCTATCATTGGGAATGGTGTCTGAGGCTGTAAAAACATATAGGGGTCACACAAAAAATAAAACCAACCATACATTTTTTTTCAAAGCTATGTATTTAAATTTTTTAACATAAAGTATGAGCACCTTCAAAGTACTTTTCACTACACTTAATTAATTTGTCAAATTTGTGATTCCATTCTTGGAAACATTTTTCAAACTCACCTTTTGCATGGCTGACAGCATCGCTCTCATTTTTTTCCTTCACCTTTCCTACAGAGTCAAATTGCTGTCCTTTCATGTCCATTTGTTTCATTCATGGAAACAAAAAATGTGGCAAGGAACGAGGTCAGGTGTAAGGTGTGGGGAGCAAGAGAGGCATGCTGTTATTTGCCCAAAACGGGTGCCTTGAAATGGCTGCATGAGATGGTGCATTGCTGTGGTGGCAGAACCAGCCCTCTAACTGGCACAAATCAGGCCTTTTTGTCACACACTATTGCACAATCTTTTCAAAACTTTTAAATAGAAAACTTGATTAACAGTGTGACCTGCTGGAATGAACTCCAAATGTATTACAAGTTGAGATTTTCATCCATTCAGGAATTTGACAGACATACAGAAGGGAGTTTGTCATTAATTGACATTTCATCTTCTTTGAAACAAGCAAACCATTCATATACTTGATGTTTTTCCATAGGCTGTCATTGTAGGCTGTGTTCAACTGATGTTTCTGTGGCATTTTTCAGGTGCAAGAAACCAAATTTCACAGCTGACTACTGTTCTCTTAAATCAGTCATCCTAAAAAAATGAGGTTTCAGAGAAAATGCTATTATAACAAGTTCACTGTGATCAGCGAGAACCTTCCTAGGTGATGCCACTGGGTATACTAACACAGAGCAAGTAGCTCAATGTTCCAGTGGGGGGGGGGATGTATACGTCTATGAAAACTCCGCACAGTGGAGCTTTCATTCTGCTTTTCTTTTGGGGGTTACTCCATTGTATATTCCAACAAGCCACCATTGAAGTGAGGAGTCATCAAAGCCAACCCAGAAGAAGCACACCAGTTTGTATGATCCAGAGATGACAATAACAAAATTTGAATATGATGAGGAGAAAAACATCAGAGTAAAAATTATGTTCACACAAATTTTGAAGCTCTATGGGAGCTGGTGGTAGGCCAAAACCCATCTGCAGACTATCTAGTCAGGCTGAGCTATTGGCAGATCCATTATAACCATAGGCAAGACCCTAGATCAACCTGAGTAATAGGCAGAGGCCATTGTAATACTGATTATGCTGATTATTATATCAACCTTGATATTTGGCTAGCTGACCAGCCTATACAGGGGACCTTGACATGGTCTGGGTTCAAGTATCTCTTACTGGTTTCATGACAGAAATTTCTTCCCTGGCTTTTTGAATGTTGGTGGAGGTCTGTCCCTTCTTACACATTATCTGTATCTTTGTCTGTATACTATTAGGAATTTTTCCTTTCCACCTTAGCATAATTTTTTTATTGTTTTCCATTGGGTCTTGCAAATGTGAAGCACAGGATGGGTGGATGCATATGAGAATAACTGATACAAGTGAGTTATAAGGAATACAGGGGTGTGTCTGTGTGTGGGTTTCTGTGTGTGTGTGCAGGGGAGAGTAAGTGCATCTCAAGAGTAAATGGTGAGAATGGGAGAGGGCAGGGAGCACTAGAATGGATTGCGATTGCATAATTCATCTTGCAGGTGATTTAACAATTGGAGGGAGTATGTTCTTAAAAATTTCATGTGGGAGTCATTGTCCAATTCTCCTTGATATGACTGAATGATTGGGCTATCGGATTATATGATATGTAAATTACTTGCCAATAAAACTGTTGGAAAAAATGCTTGGTCAATATATTGGTTTTTTTGAACTTTAATATGGTATCCTAGCAAGATCCTATGAGTTTCTGTAGACAACTACTCATTCAAGAGGTTGTCCACAGAGTGCACAGCTAAAAGTGGCCTTGAGAGCACCAGGGTCAATCTTTAATTTTATCCCCAGGTAAACCAAAGCCTATAGAGCAAAGCATCGACTTAATGCGCCACACCTGAAAGACTTGCCACCTGACTTCTGTCAGGATCCCTTAGCTAAGTTTTTGCTTCAACACACAGGTAAGAGCATGAATTACTCAATAAATTAAAACAGTAACCATTTATTTTTACTATTTCTGTTGGTTAGGAATTCCCATCAGTGATCTCATTGTTGCTGTGAAAGTATCTTGAACTCTATGAGGGCTGGAACTTGAAAGGCTGTCATGTATTTTGGGGTCTTACGCAGTTTCTGCCTTGGGTGAGGTACAGTGTGTTCTATTGTTCTCTAATAGCACAAACAATTTGAGTGTTGCCTCTGCTCACAGGGTTTTCTTCTCAATGGATGCCAGCTTTTGCAGGATTTACTATATTTTTAGATGAGGGTATGTTTATTGTAAATTAACTTTGTAGGAAATTACTTGGACAGGCCTAGTTCAATCAGTTGAAAGGTCTTAAAAATAGAACTGCAGTGTCTTTGAAAAATAAATTCAACCTCTGGACTACAGTCTCAATGTATACCTGAGGGGTCCAGGCTACTCTTTCTAGATCTTTCTGATGGTCCTCGTAGATTTTGGTTTTGCTTTACCAGTCTCTACAATTACATAAGCTAATTCCTTGCAGTAAAGTCTTTTACATATTTCTCCTACTGTTTTTCCTTCTTTTCTTGGACCCTGACACCTCCTATTCTCCCTATTGGTCATCTGTCATCCTCTTGATAATCACCTATCATTCAGTGTATGACTCCTGGCTCACATTCTTTTTCTCTTGCTCATCAGATGGCATCCAAGATGATGATGCTGTTGAAGTAACTGAACCCAGTTATTAGGGTAGACGTTTAATTCATAGATCTTCACATCTCCAGTGATCTTATTCTCATTGCCATCTTCTTCTCCTCTAAGCTACTTAGTCACATCCATGATCATGCTCTGAATTTTTTCTAGAAAACTGCCTCCAGATTAATCCATTTAGGCACCTGAATTTTTTTACAAGATTCTCCTCTTTTCATGATTTGTTTAACTTCCTCAAAAAATTTTTTCCTTAACTCCCCTAGGGTCTTCCAGTTCTTTTTACCACATGAGTTATACGTTCTCCCAATATGTCAATTACTATTTTTCTCTTCTCCTTATTCAACTTGCAACTTAGATGTCATGATCCTTCTTTCAAAACATTGTTTCAAATGCATTGTATTTGAATAGAATAATAATAGAAACAATACTCAAATATTTGTTGAATACCCAACATGCAATAATCACTAGAAGACCTAGAGAGTCATGAAATTTAAAAAGAAAAGAAAACGTGAAGGTAAAAAAGCTGCCATCTAATGCAGAGGGAGCAAAACCCACATGGAAGAAGCACACCAGCCTGTGTGATCCTGAGGGGTCAAAGGGAGCAGGTATCAAACATCAAGGAACAAGAATCACATTATTGTTAATTAGGAGAAATGCAGGGTGGGGACCCAAAGCCCATTTGTAGGCATTTGGACATCCCCTTCCAGAAGGGTCACAGGGAGAAGAGGAGCCAGTCAGGGTGCAGTGAGGTGGCAATGAAACATGCAACTTTTCTCTAGTGCTTTTTTTTGGAGGGCATCACTGCCCTCTGGTGGAAGTAGGAGGCCCAGCCTTTGCTCCTGGAGAGCTACTGCTGGATTTGAACCGCCAACCCTGAGGACCGCAGTCCCGCACACAACCACTATTCCACCAGGGCTCAGCCCTTTTCTCTAGTTCTTAAAGGCTTCTTCCCCCCAACTATTATGATCCCAATTCTACCTTACAAATCCAGCTAGACAGGAAGAGGTACACTGATACAGATGGGAACTGGAAATACAGGGAATTCAGCACAGATGAACCTTTCTGTCCCCCTCAGGACCAGTAATGAGAGTGGAGACACTGGGAGGGTTAAGAGAAGGTGAAGCCAGCTGATTATGAGGATCTACATATAACCTCCAATCCGGAGGACAGATAGTGGAGGAAAGGATGAAGGGAGATGTCGGGCAGTATAAGATATGACAAAATTATAATTTATAAATTATCCCTCATGAGGGAGGTGGGAGCCTGGAAGAGAGGGGGAAAGATGAAGAGCTGATATCAAGGGCTCAATAGAAAGCAAATGTTTTGAGAATGATGATGGCAGCAGGTGTATGAAGGTGTTTGATATAGTATATGTATGTATGGATGTTGATAAGCATTGTACAAGAGCCAAATAAAGTGATTTACTAATAAAAAAGAAAATGTGTCTTTTTCATTATAATTCTCCCACAAAGATCCTACTAGGATGAATCCAAGTATGAATTTTCTTTGTGTCTGCTGGAGAAGAAAATACCTTACCAAAGCAGAATACCCCAGTTAACTAAAGACCCCTGGTGGAATAGTGAATTATACCTGAATTACTATTGGGCTGCTAAGTGCAAGGCCAGCAAATCAAAACCACAAGTTCAAAATCACCATTCATGGAGTGAATCATGAGGTCTTCTACTATAATCTCAGAAATAGAGGCAATTCTATCCTGTGCTACAGAGTCACCGTGGGCTAGAATAAACTCAATGGCAATGAGCTTGTGTGTTTGTTGTTAGCCCACTGCAATCTGTAAACAGGGCAGGGCGACACTGTCTGGTTTGAGATCAGGAAAAGTGTGCATCAGGGTCGTATTCTCCCACCATACTCACTCGAGCTGTGAGCTGAGCGAATAATAAGAGGAACTGGATTATAAAAGGAAACATGCTGCATGAAGATTGGTGGAAGGCGTAATAATAAACTGTGATATGCAGGTGACATGACTTGGCTTGCTGAAAGCCGGGAGTCATTGAAAGATTTGCTGATGAAGATCAAGTATTGCAGCCTGCAGTATGGACTACAACTCAATGTCAAGAAAACCAAAACCCTCACCAGTAGGTAGCGTAGTAGGTATAACACTTTGATAGAAGAAAAAGGGAAAAAAAGCTTTATGATGTCTAACTTCACCTCTGCCTTCGGACAGTTGCCATCCAAAAACATAAAAGCCTCACCCTCCCAAACTCTTTCATGTATGTCTTTGTATATTCCCTTGTTCCACTCTTGACCTCCATGTCCTAAACTTTTCAATTTCCATCTGCTTCCCTTCACTTCCTCTATAACAACCCTCCCCCTTCACAGAAAGGTCCAGGCCTTGGGCCTTCCTTTTTGTGATTTTTTGTTTTCAGTCCATTGGTTCCCTGGGCCTTACTTTCTGACATATTTTGCCTGGGTCCTATATCTGATTATTTCAAATACTCTCTAGCCAGACATGCCGTTCCCATTTCCTGTGTCTATTCTCCCAGCATGCTCAACCCAATAAAACCAATCTCACTCAATTCAGTCTCCTTTTGCACCACTTGAGTTATGTTAGGAAACCCCCCAGACCATTGCAGCTGGTGACCTGACTTGACAATGTGAGCAGGGTTTTGGACCATCTAGTAGATCTGTGATTCCTGCTTAGTCAGCTCTTCTCCCATTGAGGTCAGTGAATGCTAGTTATATGGGAAGCAGAAATGAGTGAGGGAAAGGTGAGGCGATTAAGAGAGTGGGAGAATTCTTTCCTGATTTTGGCTATAATTGATTGAATGACAGAACGACATCTGGAAAGAATGTGGAGAAACAGTCGATATTTTTAAATGACAGGAAATTGTGCAACGGGAACAACGTCTCTGTTTTATTGTAAAGAAGCAGATGGTGACAGAGTTATGTCCTTAGAAGGTAGAAGATATAAGGACACTGACAAAGGCTTTTCAATCTCTGTGAAGTAAGGGACAGTAGCATCTGCCAAGAATGAAGAGGTCTGAGGGGAGTGGCAACATTTGCAAAATAGTCTCTAAAGAGCATGAGACCCTAAAGAGCGTGAGAGCATACATTGTTAGACTGTATAATTGATTGCCAGCTGTGTGGAGAGGCCATTTTCACAGAGTTGCTAGATGCCACTGAGTTTTCCTACTCATGATGATACGATGCACGAGAGTGAAACACTGCCTCGTCCTGCACTGTCTTCACTCTTGTTCCTATGCTTGTGCTCTCTCTTGCAGCCCCTGTATCAATCCATCTCATTAAAGGACTTCCTCTTTTTTCCCACCCTTCCCCTTTACCAAGCACAATGCTCTCCTCCAGGGGGCACTCATCTTTCCCAACATCGTGTCTAAAGAAGTCAGGAAGACATAGCCTTGCCATCCTTACCTCTAAGGAGCACTCTGGCTGTATTTCTGACCCTGTGCATGTTGGAATCACCCCAGAGAGCAGGAAAGAGCAGAACAAAGAGCCTGGTGCCCATCCTGAGAAAGGGAGAGGAAATGGCTGAATGCTTAAAAATTCGGAGTTGGGCTGAGACATTCGGAGATTAACAAAGATGAATGGTACAAAAATCCCTAAAGGGTAAGATCCTTTATCGGAGGATGGGAGAGAAAAGGATTTGAGACAGCAGGGCAGCTTGAGCTGAAGACTGTCTTCTCTTGTCCTACTTCAAGAAAAAGAAGCAATTTGTCATCTATGAATCTCCAAGGAAGAAAGAGGAAGAATTCAGTGAACAGGGATGTTGTATGGCCCATGTATGTGCCAGCTTCTGCTTAGAGGACTTCAGACCTTTCCCTACCACCTTGCAGTGGTCTCATATCCCTTTGGCTCAGATAAAAGGCCCTGGAGTAGGGAAAAGAATGAAAGATGCATGGTACCTGTCCTTAGAAAACTATGACCTACTAGTCAAGAAGACGGACCAGTAAGAACAGCACAGCCCTGGAGGTATCATCCTACAGATGCATACAGGGAAGAGCAGCAGCTTCCAGGGACCACTGGTCAATAGATTTAAGATTTCACATTTCAAATGTTCTCAGCTGCCATTTATTCTAATAGTCCTCTCCAGTGAGTGCAAGAAGCCTACTATAAACACAACTTTGGGGCAGGGGGCTGGGTCTGGGGGCCTGGTTGTGGTGACTCTTGCTTTCTTTGCCCATTCTAATCCATACTTTCCCAGTTGTCTTTGCTTGCATGTGACTATGGTACTGGCCCACAAAACCAATCAAGTAAGCCTTCTCCCTTGAACTGTTTTTATCACAACCCCCATTTCAAAGATGAAAAAACTAAGAGGGGGCATAAAAAAGCATATATAACCTAACTCGATAAGTGAAAATGGGTTTTAGATAAAAACTGTGCTTTCTGAGCATCTAATTCCAAAGCCAGGGTTCAGCCTGGGGATGCCGGTCTTTATCACCTTGAGGACAGAAAGCTGTAATTTTCCTTCCTTACAAATGTCTTTGGAAATCATATCAATGCAACAATTCTTGCAGAATGCAAGAGTACCACTTTTCTCTGACACAAAAACTCTGGGAAACTGATCAAGTCTCTTTCACTGATGGCACCAGTTCTATTGGAAAAACAGAGCCTGAAATCAGTTCTATTTCATTCTATAGCAAGATGATAGCTAGCTTAAACCCTTTTTAAAGCCTCTGAAAGGGAACAAAACAATCCATCTTCTGATTTTTTTCTTCTGAATAATATTTTATCTAAAAACTAGAGAAGTAAATTGAATTTTTTTGCTCTTTAAAATATTTCCTAAGTCTTCAGTTCCAGAATTGAACTCTATTCTAAAGTTTTGTTTTGTTTCTGTTGAAGATCAAAAAGCCAAGGATGGACTTAAATCCAATTTCGAGTTTACAGAAACAATTTCCATGCTCATAACATTTTCCTTGATCCCAACCTCAAGACAATGGCTTTAGTTCGCTGGCTGATTTTTTTTTAACAAGTCCAGGAAATCAAATAAATAAGGAAGACCAAAGAAGAACCAGTATATTCGAACTATATTGTTGACAAAGAATAGTCAATATTCCATGGATTACAAGAACAAAGAATTCTGTCTTGGATGATGGACAGTCAAAACACTCCTTATAAGCAAATGGTGAGACTTCAACTCATTTACTTTGGACACTTTATCAGGAGAGCTCAATTTCTGGAGAAAGATATCATGCTTGGAAAAGTCGACAGAAAAAACGAAACCCCTGTTTTGGGAAATCCTTGAAATGGGAAATCCCTGACATAGAGCATTGCAGTGGCTGATCACTGGACTTAAATACAGCAATGGTTTTGAGGATGGTGTAGAACCAGGCAGTGCTAAATACTGGTGCACTGAGGCTATCTCTTGAGTTGGTTTGGTAGACATAGGTCCAGTTCTAGCTGTGTCTTCTATCTGGCTGAGGAATTGCTCCTGGAGTCAATTCTATCCTCACTGTCTCCTTTGTTCACCAATCCTGTGTAATAGCCTTTTTCTGGGTTTCATATTTTTCCATACTCCTTTTGAAGCGGTAGATGTATTATGCTCCATTTTTTGGAGTAACAACTTTTATTTTTTCAATTAAAAAATCTTTCTAACCCAAATCAAACACAGAAAGGTATAAAGAAATAGGTATCTTAAAAATCACCTGAAATTTCAGCTTCTTGAGCTTCATTTTTATTTTATTTATCTTTACCTACATACCTTGAGGCATTTGTAAACATGTATGGAATTTTTAAAACATTAGGTTTTCTACATGTTGTTCTTTTTATCATGATCTCATTTTAATGTAGTCTTTCTTTCTTTCTTTCTTTCTTTTTTTTGGCGGGGGCCATCACTGCTCTCCAGTGGTGGGAGTAGGAGGCCCAGCCCCACTGCTGGAATTGAACCTCCGTCCCAGTGGGCTGCAGTCCCGCGCACAACCACTATGCCACCGGGGCTCAGCCCTAATGTAGTCTTTTTTTTTTTTTTTTTTTAGGCATCACTGCCGTCAGGTGGTGGGAGTAGGAGGCCCAGCCTTTGCTTCTGGGAGCCGGAATTGAACCTCCATCCCAGTGGCCCGCAGTCCCGCGCACAACCACTATGCCACCGGGGCTCAGCCCCCTAATGTAGTCTTTCACTTCCTCATTTCTTCTTTCTTTTTTGCTAGTCTGGGAAGACTAGAGAAGCAAGTCCAGAGACACTCAAAAAAGAGGGAGCTTTATATCCAAGAGTAATAATATATTAAGAAAACATCTAAGCCCAGTCCGGATCACATCCGTAAGTCTGATATTAGCCCATATGCCCAATAGCAATCTGTAAATTCCTCCTCAGACTCATGCAATGAAATAACACTGGATGCAGGAAGATCATAGGTCAGTGGATGGAAAGTCTTGTGGATCAAGTGCTCTGGCCCCAACAGCATGGCTCCATGGCTCCTTGCCAACAGGAATGTCTCGCAGGGACAGTGCATGTCCCAACTTTAGGGAAGAAGACAGGAGTTCCCAGAACCCGCAAGAGAAAACCATGCTCACACAGAGGTCTCATTGACTGTGACCTGATTGACAGGCTAGACTCCACCCCTTCACAAGGTGACAGATTATGTAAGTGCCACACTCCTCCTCCCCACAGTTTTCTTACTGCTGCCCCACATAACCAATACAAACAGCATATATATTTCCCACAAACATTTATAGATATGATCTATTCATACACATATCAACATATTGATAGCTCTTTGATCTTTTTAATGGTATTCTTGTCAGCAACTTGTTTTTCTGAACTTTCCTGCTTAACATTGATCTATTAATACAGTTTATATTATTTATACCTATGTAGATATTTAGATATAAAAACATTTATCATACCTTTTTCCATAATTGAAAAGATATTATATATTCAACTTGTTTACTTATTATTTGATAATTTGAGTGTTCTCTTTTGTTTTTGATTCTTCACCTAAGATTCTAGAAGAGATTATTTATTGTGCATATTACTCTGGGCCACCAGTGAGAACAGATCTAGTCCAGAATGTCAGAGGGCCAGGGCCAAGAATTAAAGTTGGATTGCCTAGGTATGAGTAAGTTGGATTTCTCAGGTGTTTGGGTGATTTAATGATGGTGGTACTTCTAGATCCATAGACATCCTAGTGACTAGAATGCAGTCCACAATTTGTACCAGCATCCTGGCCCCCGACATTCCACATTCCTGCTACTGTGGCTTTGGTGGATGCACGCACCACTTTACATGTACTTCCGCATCACCTTTTTTCTCTTGTCCTCCATTCTCACGTTTGCTTCTTCTGCTGCTTGCCTCTCAGGATTCAGAGATTACTAACAAGAGGGCACTAAAGCTGAGAGCAAGGCAAAAGGTTTGGGTCTCCATTAAAATGGTATCTTTAGCACCAATGTCCTATTTGCAATACTCTATATTTTCTTCTAAAATATTATACTAGTGCTTACATTTAGACTTTTATCCATATGTAATGCAGTGTAAATGTAGTGTAAAAAGGGAGTCCAACGTAATTTTTTTTCTTTTAATTGCATTGCCAGTTAAGTCTGTACCATTTGTTAATAAACTTTTTTGGATATTAAATTTAAATACTCCTGTTTACATGTTATTAAATTCCTTCATATATCAACATATCTCTCTCTGGGCTATGAGTTATCTCTTAATAATTGTTCTATCTCTCTTTTTAACTAGTATATGGCAATTCACCCACCATCCTCAAATTTTATGACAATAGCCATTATTAGTCATTTCTATACCAAATATTTTTATGACCTCCTATATCACCTTCTTTAAACAACCAAGCAAAATAAAGACCAATTGTCATTGGTTGACTTGATATTTTAGGGGGACATTAAGTCTTCCCATTTAAGAACATGGTACATCTTTCAGATTTTATGTCTTTCAATAAGATTTGATACTTCTGTTTCTAAGAATTTTATAGATTTGTCACTGTGGATGGAACATTTTCTTATTAGTTTTTACTAATACTTAGAAGTCTATTAATTGTTATATATTTATCTTATACTAAGCTACTTATTAACTTCCATGATTAATATTAGCATTTTAAAGCTATCTCTTTTTCAATATATACATCATTTAATACTTATTTCATTTCCTTTAGTTTTGAATTTTCAAAATAATGTTGGTTTCAATGACGATCCCATTAGTGTTCTAATGCTAAGGCTGGTGATGTTAGTTTTTACTATGTTTAAGGAATTTCCTTATATTCTTAGCTGCCACTCAAATTTTTACTATAAATACCTGCTGACTATTGGGGGGGGGTGCGTATCATTGCCTCTGGTGGTCATGGGCACTACCCAGTGCTGCTCCTGAGAGCAGTTGCTGGACTTGAATCTCCAAGACCGCGGGCCGCAGTCCCGTACTCAACCATTTAGGCCACTGGGGCTCAGCCCTTAAAATATATTTAAGTAATTGTACCATTGCCCTCTTTTACTTTGTTCATGTAATCACTAACACCCATAACTATCAGATACAGGACCACTTTTGCATTGCTGAAATAAAAGCTAGCCTGACTTACAAAGGTGCTATGTGTTGGAATCCACTCACAGGCAGGGAGTGAGTTGAGCTAGCCTCACTCTACAGGGAGGCCTGGCACTGCTGTCAGGGAGATGTTGGCCTGTTGAGGATAGCTATGTGTCTACATCAACTCAATGGCCATAGGTTTAGTTTTAGTCATAATATGTTTTCCTTTTGATATACCACTAGGAACAGCTTCCATAATATTGTTCAATTTGTCTTGAGACAAATGAGTCTTTAGTATGTTTGTTTTTCCTCTATATCATTTTTTAAAATTGTACAATGGCTCTATCATCTCCTAAAATAAATTTGAAACATTTCCTTACATAGATAGAGTGGAATAGTTTTAATAATATTGCCGTTATTTTGAAGTGTGAGTTTGCATTTCCTAAATTTTACTTGTGGGGATTTTTTGAGGTTTAGCTTTAAGGTATGTTTCCTCACAGGGTATTTAGGAGCATGGCCAATCATACAGTGCTTTAAATGTTTAGTTCAGATTATTACTTATCTGTTCTTCTTTCATCACACTTCATATAAACTTTGCCTCTAAATCTGTAGAAGGGCTAGTTAATGGTTATAAACTTTCAGTGTTGCCATTGGATCAGTTCTGGTGCCTGGTAACCTCATAGGACAATTAGAACTTCTCCTGGTTACTTCTCAGGCTATAAATCTTTACGGAAGTAAGTGGCCACATCTTTCGGTTGCAGAGCACCTACTGGGATTAAAATGAAGGTTTTTGCACTAACAGCCAACCACTTAACCACTGTGCTAGCAAAGATTCAGATAAATCCTTAATGGAGCTATTTTCCTTCCATGTAATTTTTGTTAAGGGACATTTTGTTTTCTTTTCTTTTTATGTGTTGTGTTGCTTTCCCTCCCTACTTTCCCTTTCCACTGCATGCCTTCCTTTGACACATCAGGATTTTAGCAGAGGTCTCTGCTCTGACTTCCCATCTTGTACTGACCTCAAGCTTTGTCTCTGTTCTCAGGACGAGTTCTTGAAAACTGAAGCTCTGATTTGTCTAGAATAAGCAGAAATTACAGGGCAGCCAGTGGTTCATTGTCCACATATGTATCATTTACTTCTAAATTATTTTTGGCATGAATGTTTTTCCTGCCATTTTTGCTAGCTTAACTACAGACTACACCCCAATATACTTGAGCCGACATATTCTTAAATTTCTTTTTCTTTTTTAATAGTCAAACTTCTTATCCAGCATTTTGAAATAGAGCTGCTTTCAGGATATTTTAATCGACTCTACTGCCAAAAACATATGCCTTCATCATGTTTCTATCAAGCTTCGGTTTTTATTCATATTTTACACCTGCAAACTATTGACTGAAGGAGTTCTGGTGGTGTAGACATTATGTGTGGAGCTGTTAAAAGCAAGGTCGGTGGTTTGAAACTACCAGCTGCTGTGTGGGTGAAAGAAGAGGATTTCTACTCCCATAAAGAGTTACTGTCTTGAAAACTCATAGGGGCAGTTCTATCCTGTTCTCTAGGGTCAGCCTGAGTTAGCATCGACTCAGGGGCACTGGGTTCTGTTTCTGAACTGTTGATTGACATAAGGATTCATTCTTGTATATGGCCAAATCCCTGAAAAAGATTACACAGCCTTTACAGGGAAGCAGGTTACTTTCTGCCCATATCATGCCCTTATCTTTTCACTGCCCAGTACTAAAATCTATTAATCAAAACGAATCTAAGCAGAACACAGTCATTCACCTCTCAGAAACCACCCTCTGCTCCTGACTTTTAAAAAGTGGGTTGTGGTGGTGATGGCTTGTCATTAGGACAATTTGACTCGAGAGCTCTCACTTGTGCAGAGCCAACTGCTCCGGGGGGATTTTCAAGGACTGTGTTCCAAGATGCCTATGGGTGAGTTTGAACTGCCAAGCCATTGGCTAGCAGTCAGATGTTTGACTGCCAATCTGTTGACTAGTAATCTCGTGTTAACAACACCCAGAGATTCCAAGAAAAATGGGAGCAGCCTTGTATCAAAGGGTACATTTTGTTTTCAAATGTCTTCCTTTACCTAGCTCTGCTTCTAGTCAAATATTTGGGACGCGACACATCACAACTCAGGTAATTGGAATAGCTGAAGATGGGATCTGCATGTCTACAAAATAATGATGTCATTTTACAGTAGTCATTCATTCCACAGATATTTACTAAGCCCGTGGTACACTTAGCTCAATAAACCATGTGAAGCATCAGGACATCACAGCAAATAAGGCATATTGGCACCCTGAAATGACATTGAACATGGGTCCACACAAGTTGGTCCATGTGGGCCCTGGCCTGCTGCTCTGCCCTTAAAACCCCTTTCTGTCTTCCCTTTCCCCTCCCTCATATGCCATCTCTGTCTTGAAGAATCTGGAAGGACACTTAATTCTCCCTACGGCTGGTGAAATAACTAGTTAAAAAATAACCGACTAAACTGGTCAAATCCATTCACCCCTCTGTTAAAGGGAATTCTCTTTCTCATAAAGCAAGGAAATTTTAAAATTCTATGCACTAAAAAGGGATGGCAAACATTTTGTGTTTTTGAGAAAGTCGTCTGTTTAATTTAAAATTTAAAAGAAATGGTCCCTTATTAGAGAAGTGATTTGTTCTTAGATAAGTCACCGATTTATGGCTCACTGGGGCATAGATTTAATACTGTGAAAAAAGAAAGGACACCCCAAACTATCTGCAGTGCCACAGCTACTCATTCTGAAAAGGATCTGAGGCAGCTAAGACCCCTGGGTGTTAAATGTAATCTTTGCCTGGGATAAAAGCACACAGAGAATTGCTGATCTTTATAAAAGGATCTATCTCTACCCACTGCTTTCCTCCTTTCCCTTCTACCACAGTACTGTTCATCGTCAGAAAGCTCAGCATTGGAAATTAAGGGGGGGGGGTGGCTTGTGCTTGTATCATTAAAAAAAATTTGAAGCCAGACAGGCCTCCTTTTTAATGCTTGCTGGAGGAAAGTTCATCACTAAAACAAATAGAGCCTCTTGATGGTAATGGAAAAATTTGACTAGAGAAATAATGGAAAACCTATAGAAAAACATGAAATATGTTTTCCCAATCTTACTGTTACCATCAGTTGAATGAAACATAGTACTGACTGCCAAAAATAACTACATAAAACACTCATGTAGCACCAATTCCCAATTCTTAGAGTCAGAACTTATGTCTTTACTTTCACTCTGCGATTTCACCTGCTTTTATCTGTATGGATCCAGAGCTTTTAAATCTACAACTTTTCTCTTGACCTCTCACCTTCACAAAAACTTCCCCCTCTGCATTCTAATGTCTCCTAATACTTTCCACTTGGATTGCTCAACTGTCAGACAAAATACAATGTATGAATGCAGCCACATCGTTTCTCTTCATTTCCTCACAAAGTGAATTCCCCTCCAGCTTCCCCATGCTGCTCAAGGGCACTGGAACTCTTCGGGTCTCCTAGTTAAGAAAACGTGAAGTCATTGTTCACATTAGTCTCTTCAGCCAGCCCTTATGACCAACTTGTACAAAAGTACATCATTTCTTTTCTGATATGAACCTCAGATGTACCCTGCATTCTCCATTCCCATTGCCAACACCCTCATCCAAACTCACATCGCATCAGGCTTCCATTTGAAATATTGTACTGTGGAACTCCCTGGATCTCTTCATTCCCACATCTTTTCTTCTTTCAGCTAATCAGTTTGGGTCTAACTCTCTGACCCATGTGAAAGGCTTTCTTCTCTGTTCCCCAACACTATATTCTGCCTGCTCCACAAATAGCTTTATGGAGTCTTTACATCCGTTGTTCCCCCCCTTCCCTTTGCCTTTTCCCTCATTTTGTTTTCCTTCCTGACAATATCAGTCCTCCAATTCCCCAATAGCATCTACTTTAATCCAGTCCACTCTTCAAATCTACACATGTATCCCCACCCCAGCCCTAAACAATATATCTAAATATTGTAAGAGTACTATCCATTCCTTAAAGGCAATACGGAACCATTTCTTCATTGTAACAAAGATTTCTGGCTCCCCCTCAAGATGCCATAATCATAATTGCATCTATTATAAACCTTATCTCTGTTATTATACTGATGCTAAATATAATATAATGAACATATTAAACTGTATATAACAATTACAAGTTTTCATAGATCCTACCATACCATCTTTGGATTTAATTGAATTGTGACATGATATTTGCTTATGGTCTGATGGAGAATACACTCCTGTTTTCAAAAAAAGCCCTATGAATCTTTTCAAAAAGCTCCATGATAGACAAATATCATGAACATTCTTTACCATAGAGGTCAGACATGAAATCCACTTTGAAGAACCCTTACCACACCTGAATCTGTGCCAAAAAGCTCTGCTATGTAATTCTGAAGAACTGTAGAAACAAACATGAGAAGTCCTAATTCAAAAAGCCACTTTTATATCATATCCAAATCTTGAAATGATAGAGTCTTGAAAACTGTACTATGTTATTGTCTTTCCTGTAAACACTTAATTCAAAACTGGTGGTGCAAATAGTTAAGTGGCAGGTTACTAAACAATAGATGATAATTTCAAGTATCTCCAAAGGCAGCTTGAAAGAAAGACCTCATGATCTGCATCAAAAATTGTTGCTATTAAAACCCTATGAGCCCCGGTGGCGTAGTGGTTGAGTGCGGGACTGCGGTCCACTGACTTGGCGGTTCAAATCCAGCGGCAGTGACCCTCCCCCCCAAAAAAAATCCTTATGAAGTATAGTTCAACTCTGACATAGGTGGGTTGCTACAATTCAAAATATACTTGATTACAATTGCTGTTTAATTGCTGTTTTTTATTCATCAGCTCATAATTATATTTTAAACAAAACTTGGTAGATGCATTTGGAACAATCAGAATGGTCTCAAACAAATTTAAGATCGAAAGTGTAAGTTTGAAGATTAATTGGAGTGCAGAGAAATTTATTTCTACCCCATCTGCTATCTCTGAGCTCTCTCTATGCACTCCACAATATATTTAATACAGGACCGTCCTATTACCAGGAAGTGTCCCAACTCACCAGGCAAAACCAAAAAAACCTCACTGCAATTGAGTTGATTCTACCTCATAGTGACCTTCAAAAGAAGGGGATTATAACTAACTTCAAACTGTTTTTAATGATAAAAAGAAACTTCACAAAGTTCTTGAGAAAATAGAGTGTAAAACCCATACTTTATTTCTCAACATGCTTTATTTCTCAACATAAGCACTATCAAGTTCAAGACATTTTTGTAAACAATTACTACCTGTCCTTTCACTCAACTTTAAGGAACTGAGCATCCTGGGAAGTTAGCCATGTTAATACAATCATTTTTGCATCACTAACTGAAGAGATATTGTTATGCTTTAAGTATCTTTTTAAGATTAATGGGGAAAAAAGAGTCAGAAGAAATTAAATCAGTACTGCCCAGATATCTAATGGTGCCCTGTGAAAATTCAAACTATTGCCCTGTCTAAAGAAAAGAATGTGGCAAGTTGTCCTAGTGAAGAAGAATTCTCTGGTGAAACATTCCTGGGTATTTTTCTGACAAGCTTTGACTAACTTTTTCAAGATATTCTCATAAGAAGCAAATGGTATCATTCTTTGGCCCTCTTGGAAGTCAACAAACAAAATGTTTGGGACATACCAAAAAACTGTTGCCATGACCTTTGCTCTAAACAGGTCCACTTTTGCATTGACTGGATTATTTTCACCTCATGGTAGGCATTGCTTGAATTGTCTTTAAGATCATACTGGTCAAACCAAATTTAATTTTCAGTTACTACAATTCTTTAAAGAAATACTCCAGAACCTTGATCCCATTTGTTTAAAATTTCAATGGAAATTTGTATGTAGCCAAGCTGGGCACAACAGTTTGGCATCCATTGAACAAAAAATGCACTCAACTTTAATTTTTCAGTCAGAATTGTTTAAGCTGGACCAGCTGTGATAGTTAGGGTGTTTTACAACAATGATTTTACCATTCTTTCACCTATGCTTAACTATACATTTGGTTTGCTCTTTCTTCAATTTTAGTGGAATTTATATTTCTCTGATAAAGGATGGTTTCAGGTTAATGTTTTAACCTTCTTAGTGTCTCAAACTAGATCCTGTTCAGAAATGGCAGAACAAGCCATAAAAGTTTCTTTTAATACTAAATAAATAAACAACCCTGTCTGGGGAGCCAGCCCCTAAAAATCATCACAGGTAGGCAGGTGTAATTATTCAATGATGATATGTAAAGATTATTGTAAAGGCATAGAGAATAAGACAGAGAAGAGAGAGTGTCATAAAAAAGTCAGACAGATTTCATAGCATGATCACTTCAGCTCTGCTTGGTGGCCTGCATGGGGATGTGGAAAGTGGGGATTGTAGGAGCAAAAGAGAGAGATTTATTACTAACCAAGGTTTATATATCTTTTAGGGGCATGCAAGCTCCCTAATTACAGGTAAAGAGGTGTGTCAAAGGAAGGAGTTGTACTATAGGTAATACAGCAATGAGAGAGGGAAATCTAAATTCTATACACAAAATAGGAAGGGGAGGGATTAGGGACACACTTGTGACAAGATGGGCAGATCGTAGATTCAGGAAGGCAACCTAATTTTGGATGTCACTGAGCATGTTTGACCTCTTCTCTGGCTATCCATGGAAATAATCATTATCCTTACCAGTAGGGTGTGCGCCCCACCAACGGTGGACGACAGTAGTATGATGGCCGAATGCCTTCAGGGAGAATATCTCTAAGCCTCTGACCTCCTACCATGTGCTGGCAAACAGCCTCTAATGTTTGGTATATCTTGGGGGGATGCAAAGCTGGGGGGAAATCTTTTTATATCCCACACAATCCCGTTCAGTGCAGTTGGTAGCATGATACTACCGAGGTCTTCTGGTCTCAGGATTGTGAAGAGTGATGTTTACACCGTCCATTGATTCACTAGACACATTATTTCCATATCTTCTTTCTTCCAAGTAGTGAAAGACGGATATTGTACCTCGGATGACTGCTTCCAGACTCTTACGATCCCAAACTCACACAGATAGGTTGTAAAACATGGTCTTATGAAATATGTTATCCCAATTAATTTTTGACAGGAAGGCAGTGAAAATTGACCATACTTGTTTCCAAGACTATGATCCTGACTGGGCTCCTGGGTCCAGCAACTCATTCCCTATAGGTATTTGGTTATTTCTGAGAAATTTTCAAAACTTTGGTTCTGTACATTCCTCTATATTCATGGGCATATTGCAGCAAAGGTAAGTACAAATAAGCAAATATTTTCTGTTAAACCTGAATGTATTCATGGGCATAATTCCACTCTGTTTGGCCTGTGTATCCATCCATACATATATCCATAGCTCACCACTATTGCAGCATTGTATATATAACAATATTTGTTGCCATTGCCTTTAACGTCCCAGTGCTTTCCTGACTCCACCTTTCATTTTTCCAACCTCCCTCTCTAGTTGTCTGTTGCCTTCCCCTGCATTAATGTCAGATCATGTCTACCCTCCAGCCATTGACTTCCCTTCCCTGTCCTCTCCCACCCCTGGTACCCATCCAAGAATGTTTAATTTAGTGTGAAAACCTTTTTTGAGTTTTCAAATTTTTACCATCTCATATGTTTTGTTTTTGTGCTTGACTAATTCCATTCAGCATAATATCCCACATGTTTATTCAAATTGTGAAGTGTTTCACAGATTCACTGATTTTTTTCACTACTCTTTACTATATGTATTCCAAAGAATATGTACCCACATTTATTTACCTATTCCTCTGTTGATTTGCATTCATTGCTGCATCTATTTTTCTATTGTGAACAGCAGTGAACATGGGAGTAAATGTATTTAGTTGAGTGGCGACTTTCATTTCTCTAGGATACATACCAAGTACAGGAATTTCTGGGCTATATACTATTTCTATTCCCTTATTTTTGAGGAAACATCATGCCATTTTCCACAGTGGTTGTACCATTTTATAGTCCACTCGTAGTATATGAAGATTCTAGCCATTCCATACACAGCCAGAATTTGTTCCTTGGAGAATTTTGTTTTGAGTTGTCACTTGGATTTAGCTCATTGTTGTTTGGATTTGCTAATGATCAAGAGCATTTCTCTAGGTTTGGAACCAAACTCACCCCAGGGTTTAATTTTCAGTTAAAACAAGTTGAACAGCAACAATAGTGATGCTCCAATCCCGTAGAATAACCCAATATCTACGATTAAAATGGAAGTCTGATCAAAAATTTCTCACTGACTTAAAATATATATATATTTAAAGGGCAGCATTTACCCACAGACAGAGGTCAGAAGAAAACTAGGATAGATGGAGGAATGGAAACAGGAAACACAAAGAGGAAATAGGATAGCTAAAGTTACACTGAGGGAATGCAATGGATGACCGAAACAGAATGTGTACAACTTTTTACATGTAAAACTGATGATATGCACTGTATACCTTCACTCAATCCACAAGACAATTTTTTTTGTTTTTTTTTTTTGGGGGGGGGGTATCACTGCTTTCTGGTGGTGGGAGTAGGAGACCCACCCCCACTGCTGGAACTGAACCCAGTGGACCTCAGTCCCACACACAACCACTACGCCACCCGGGCTCAGCCCATCCACAACACAATTTTTAAAGATAATATTATTTTAGAACTTGAAACTAGTGGAATTTTTTCACAAGATGCATTTCCCATCTTTTTGAAGCTTTTTGAAGACCCTTCATTTAAGTCTTTCTTCGTCATGTCTGTCATATGGTGCAAATGGACAAAAGGTTCGCGCAGATGACTTCAGTCTCCCACTGTAACCACACCTCTGCAGGGTTGTCTTTTCTATTGTGAACCCCTGCTGGGAAAGGAGCAACAAAGATGCAACAAAACTGGTCTTTTTGCATGTAACAAGCTGAAGGGAAAGAAGAAACGACTAGAAGGCAAACTAAGAGATGAGTGGTTGTATTCCATCTTTCAAAATGCTGTAGTGACAGGTAAAAGGAAAGATAGTTGCCCCCATGATATTCTGATAAGAAATGTACAAAGTGTCAAAGAACTAGTACATTAGAGATTAGAACTAGTACAAGGTGATAGAACATAGAGAAAACAGCTTGTCCCACAATGAGACCAGCAGGAACTAGCCAGACTGGCACTCTCTCTTACATCAAAAGGCTTATGATATCAAGGTGGAGTCATCAGGGAGTGATTCATTTGATAGAGTGAACTGCCCCCCCCCTCAGCCTTTCCAAGGAGTGCCTAGTTGGCATATTCCCTTTAATTTACAAAAGGGACTTGACATTAAAATTTATTGTATCTACTAGATGATTAAATAGAAGAAATTATAATGAAATGGCAATGTCAGGATAGACTAGAAGAAAGAAACATTCTAGGCTTAATCCATGTGTGGATCCTGCAAATGGATTTTGACCTTCCACTGTTGTCTTCTGCAAGCCAAGTACCCAGAATTTAAGGTAACCATTTCCTCATTCGGATTTGAATTTTATTATTGCAATTCTTGGATCACGCAAACTGGTGTTTTTCTTTCATGTCGGCTTAGTTGATGCCTTCTCACTTAGATGACTGCTTATTTGAAGACAAGTCTTTAAACCCCAGATATCATTCCTTCTAATAACCAGGCAGCACCTTGTTTTTTCACCACACTTTATTATAACATCCATATCTTCAGCTATTTCTTCATGAGGGTAACCATAAAATAGGGCTATCTCAGAAGAACTAATTGTTTTCAGATTGGGGCCAGAATTAAGTGCGAACCTTAGATACATTCATATATTATGATCTATATTTATCTCTGGTTCATTTAGAAACATCATTGTCATTTTTATGTTAGAGATTATCAATCATCCCTCTGGGATGTTAGGGGATTCTATTAATAGCACCATTAATCTAGTTGATGACATAGAATTTAAAACACTGTTGAGAAAAGGAAATTATTCTAATATAGGCCAGCTAAGAACCAAGATGCATGGATTTTGGCTTGTTAAGATTAAACTGGTAACTTGGCACTATTTTTAAACAAAAGCAGAGTAGGTGATTGAGCAAAACTTTCAATAATATTCATTCACAACAGCAGAGCTACACCTACCAGATTAATACAAGTCATAATGAAGCAAGGAACGCATAAAAAGACAATTTGTAAATTATTGAGGATTTATAAGGGAGGAGGGGAAGGAAGGGATATATGAGGAGCTGATACTGGGGGCCTAAGTAGAAGGAGGATATTTCGAGAATGATGATGGCAACAAATGTGCAAATATGGTCTGCATACATTTGATTCATGTATTGATCATGATAAAATGTGTATGAGCCCCCAGTAAGATGAATTTTTTTAAAATAGTAAGTTTGTCGTAGTGCTGGGTCACCATCAGGCACTTCAGGGCAAGAGAACCTAACCAAAGGCCAATATCTGCCAGTTAGCTGCCCTGGGGATAGCAGTTATCTGTTTCTTCTCATAGTAAGGAGTTTTGATGCTAAGTTTTAGGGCCACAGGTTAGTTTGAGATCAAGTCTAGTTCACTTACTGGGGCTTCCACACCAAGTCTTTCTGGTGTGGTCTATGAAGGATGTGGTGCACCTAGACAGAAAAGAGTCACTAAGGATTGTGTAGAGACTAGAACAATAGTGTCCAGTTTGGATTTTAATACCAGGCATATTCTCCCTTTAGCACTATGTAAGTATTGTTAAGCATTTTTGTTGCTTTATTTTTTTCCTGTTGAGAGGCTACTCCTCCCCGTTTTCCTACCAACAGAAATGTAATTGTCTTCTCTGAGACATAAAATTCATGTTGACTTGAATTTCTAATAAAGTTTCTTATCACTCTAATGGGAGTGTCTATTGGTCTGGAGGTGATCTTAGCATTATTTTGTATGAGAGCAAGTGAATGGTCTTTTTCCTCTCCCCATATCTTGAAAAACTGACCATTATGCTCTATTCCACAGCCATAGTAGTTAAAATAGCCTGGTACTGGTATAATGATAGATATGTAGACCAATGGAACAGGATAGAAAATCCAGAAATAAAAGCATCCACTTATAAGCAGCTGATTTTCAAAAAAGGATCAAAGGCATTAAATGGTTAAAGACTCTCTTTTAAACAAATGACACTGGAGATACTGGATCTCCATCTGCAGAAGAATGAAATAAGACTTGTACCTCTCCCCGTGCACAGCAACAAACTCATGATGAATTAGGGACCTAAATGTAATCCGCACAGCATAAGACAAAATAGATGATTGGGACTTATTAAAAAGAAAACACTTAGGCACATCAAAATTATATGAATAGACAATTCACAAAGTATGACACACTAATGGCTAACAAACACATGAGGAAATGATCCCATCGGGGAGATGCAAATCAAACAACCATGAGATCATGATATGACATCTTACACCCACAATGATAACTCAATTAAACACACACACACACACACACACACAGCAATTGCTGGTGAGGGCATGGAGAGATTAGAACTCCTCTAAACTGCTGGCGGGCTTGCAAATATGTACAACCACTGTGGCAAGTGATATAGCAATAACTGAAACAATTGGCAACAGAAATACCATAGCACCCAGCAATACCTCTGTAGAACATGTACCCCCCAAGGAATAATAGATAGGACATGAAATGAGGTATGCTTTCCCAAGTTCATTGCAGCACACAGTTCACAATAGCAAGAAGCTGGAAGCGGCCTAAATGCCCATCAGTAGAAGAATGGACAAATAACTTTGATACATTCACACAATGGAATAGTGTGCATCCCTAAAAAAAAATTAATGAAACCTTGAATCAAGTGGTGACCTTCTAAAATCTAAGTAGATCTTGTGCAGCAAATTTCCCCAGTACAATGTGTATTTAATTTCATAACTGCTGCTTCCATCATCCATTGATATGTATTAAGTCCTTGACAACTTCAATATGTTCTCCTTTTATCATGATTTTGCTTATTGGTCCAGTGGTGAGGATTGGACTTTCTTTCCGTTAAATTGCCATCCATAATGATGCCTCCAAAAAGATAATAAAGGTGTTATTCCACAAAGAAAAAGATATGCATGAATTCATGAATGGTCATCGAAGCTTAAGTGAGATTCCAAACTCACATTTTTACCAATATTAATTACAGATGGATTAAATACTACACAAGAGAATTCACCCATACAAATGGAAGATGAGAGGGTGGCAAAATTACTTTATAGCCTAAAGTTAACCACTGGGGAAGATTTTTAAAATGTGACACAATGCCCAGAATCCATAAAATTAAAGACAGGCTAATTTAATTATATAGGATAAATCATGTCCATTATTTATTCAATCTCTCGCTTGATGCATTTGAAAGCTATATCAGATTTGGAAAAAAAAGGAGAAGGGGAAATATGCATGGATTGAGCCTCTGGCGACTGCCTTCTAAACTTAGTCCAAGTTGTTTTCTCACAGTTATTGAATCAATGCCGACTCATAGCACCCCGTGTGGATTTTCAAGACTGTAACTTTTACCAGAGGAGAGAACCCAATCTTTCTCCTACAGAGGCTTTGACCTTCCTCGAGCAGCCCTCTGCAGATGTATGGCAGGGAGATTCAAACCCCTCACTGCCGTGGACTCGGTGCTAACTCCTAGCCACCCTTATGTGTTTCCGAAGCTGTTTATGGGAGTAGAAGGCCCAGGCTTTCTCCTGTGAAGAACTGCTGACCATGCTGACCACACCCCATTGCTTAACCCCTGCATCACCAGAGCTTGGGGAATTTGGGGGACAGGGGAGTGATAATAACAAAGAGTCCGAGGGGAAAAAAGGTCTAAAAGTGAATGTGGTACTGACTGAACAACTCTTCTTGATATGATTAAACTATTGCATCATATAATATGTGGATTATGTTCCAGTAAAACGGCTTAAGAAATAAAGCATGTTTACAAGGGAAAAACCAATAAAGTCTAAAGGCGAATGAAAAAAAATTAGGCAAATATTGCAATATCTCGTTAATAAAATCAAATCTCTTTAATGCATCAGGACTCTGCAACTCAATAAGAAAGAAAATAGTAATGAAGCAGAACCATGGTCAGATGATAAAAATGCACAGTTTGTAGAAAATGAAACTCAAGTGACTCCTAAAAATGCATAAAGATGCTCTGTGTCACTTATTGTGAAGATAATCACAAATGCCATTTTTTGCTTATCTGATTGGAAGAGATTTTATAGTTTAATTGTGCAGTGTTGTAGAGTTTTAGAGACTTTCTACTCCTGTATCGAATTTCAGTCTTGAAAACTCACAGGAGGCAGTTCTACTCAATGCTCTAGATAGGGTCATTAGAAGTTAGAAAGACTCTATGACAGTGACTCAGGTTTGAGTGATCACACTGTGTATTCGGCATTGGGCTGCTAACCACTAAGTGTTTGGTTCAAACCCAGCAGACACTTCCCAGAAAAAAGATGAGGCTGTCTAATCTTAGAAAACCCATATAGATTTATTGAGTCAGAATCGATGGCAGTGGGGTTGGTGAGTGGAGTGAGAATGAACATACCTCATTGGTGGGAGTATAAATTGATCAACCCTTATGAAAGGCAATGTGATAGTATTGATTATGATTACAAATACATCAGATAAACAATTCCACTCCTGAAAATTGAGCTTGCAATCTGCATCCATAACATGTGGCATGCACTAGTCAATCATTGCAATTTAAGTAGAAAAAGATGGAAAACAATCCAAATATCTATCAGGGTAACCTGGCTAAATTAATCAGTGTATATCACATGCAATGGAATAGTACACAGCTGTTTAAAAAAGGAAGCCCTACAAGGGTGTACCCCACCCATCCCCCAAAAAATAAACACAAAAAGAATTGCTCTGGGCAGAGTGGAACTTTCATAGTATGCATTTTTCCCTCTAGATGAGCCTCTAGCAACTTGCTCTGAGTTAGTGCATCCAGTGGTGTCTCCTGGGAAGGTTTTCTGGTCACAGTAAATGATTTCTCTCAAACCTCATAAAAAAGCATGGTTTGAGAGAAACAAAAAGTGATGATCAATTTAAGAGAACAGCTTGGCACCTGTGAAATTTTGTTTCCTGCTCAGGAAATGTTGAACACATGTTATAAGGACAGGGTATGGGAAAAACTCAAGTGATTTTCTCATTTCGAAAAAGGTGAAATGCTGATATTGGTGACAAACTGCATTCTGACTGTCCGTCAACTTCGCAAACATATGAAAATGTCTGCTTTTGGTGCATTTGGAGTTTGTTCAACCAGGTCAGACTGTTAATCAAACTTCCTATTTAGAGCTTCAGAAAGATTACATCAGAGTGTGCAGTGATTTGTGGCAGATGTGGAGGCACTGATTTTGCCACCACGACACTATACATTTATAATGAACCCACCCCAGGTTGACTTCTATCATTGCATATTAGTTTTTGTATTCATGACTTTTATGATGAGGTAGAGGGGGAGTTGATATGTTTTCTTTTGCTTGGCATTATTTGTAGAATTCATCATTGCAGTATCACACTGTATAAAAGTACAGTAAGACTATATCGCACTTTATTTAATCATTTTGATTTGCATTCATACTATGACTAGGCTTGGCTGTAATGAATAGAGTTGCTCTAAAGTTCTTGTACAGTTGCACATTTTTATGGAATTTAGACCTGGGAATGGAATGCCTGGGTCATCAGATATGTGAACAATTTTTATACTTACTACTAAACAGCTTTCCATATGACTGTACCACCTCCTCACCCTCGTTTTGTATTATCAGTCTATGGCATTTTAGTCTTTCTGGTGGATGGGTACAAACCTCTTTCCTCATCGCTTGAATTTGCATTCCTTTGAGAGCTAATAAAGTTGAGCACAACAGTTTCATGTAAGTGAAATGTCTGTTTGGGGTGATATGCCCATTTTTCTATTGAGTTGTTTGCCTTTAAGGAACTGCTTGGCAGGAGAAAATAAGGCTGTCATAATGAGAGCAGGGAGGGCTGCTAATTGCAAATTTGGCAGTTCAAATTCACCAGCTTTCCTGCCACAGGAAGTTGAGGCTTTCTACTTCTGTAAAGAGTTATAGTCTTGGAAACCCACAAGGGTAGGTCTGCCTTGTCCCATAGGGTTGCTGTAAGTCAGAATTGACTTGATGACAGAGAGAGAGGCACTCTTAAAGATGTAGTGATTCAAGAGCCTGCAGAGTGGTTCTAGGATGTCCTATAGAATCACTATGCTCTGAATCAACTTGAAAGGACTGTTTTTTTTTCTTTTCTTTTTGCTCATTGTTGCTGTTTTTGTTTCTGACTTCTAATTATTTTTTGGTAAGATTTTGTTGTATATTCCGCGTTGAAGCTCTTTGTCAAGGATGTATAAAGCAAATGTGTTTTCCAATGGCAAGGCTTACTTTTTCACCCATTTGCCTCATATCATTTGTAGACAACTTGCTTTAAGTGTTCTGGAAAATAACAATCTATGGAGAGTGCTGTGAAAAATGTTAAGTTATGAACATTGCATTCCCTAATATGACGAATGGTTAAGTAAAACAAAAGATTATAATACGGTTATATAATTTCTTTCTTTTGATAAGTACATAAGGAGCCCTTGTGGCACCCGTGAATAATCATTAAACTGCTAACAATAAGGGTAGTGGTTCAAGGTCATTACCTACTCTGAAGGAGAAAGATGAGGCTGCCTACCTCTGTAAAACTTTACAGCCACTGAAATCCTATACAGGGTCTCTATGAGCTCAAATGGGTTCCATGGTGGTAGTAGTGGTGTGTACATATATATTTGTTTTATTCATATTATCGCAGCAAAACAAAGATAAAACACTTTGTTTATAAGCTAGACTTAAGGGGAAAAAAGATAAAAAAAACCACCCCAATTCATTCAAGCAATTTAATCAATGATTACTAATGACTCCAATTTGCTGGGCACTGTTGTTGTTTTTTAAATCATTTTATCGGGGGCTCATATAGCTCCTATCAAACTCCGCACATCTATCCATTGTATGTCAAGCACATTTGTACATTTGTTGGCTGGGCACTGTTTCTACTCTCATGGAACTTAGGTGTCCAATGGTGGAAGAATACAATATGTACACAAATCATTAAACATTGAAAAATGTTAACTTATGACATTATAAAGAAATCATCAGAGTGGTAACAGAGTATGAAGAGAGAGCGAATGTGTTGTTCAAGAGAAAGTGGTCATAGAGATGACTTTTAATCTGAAACCGGACAGACAAGAAGACGTGGGTCAGGGGGAGATCAAGAGGAGAGTGCTGCAGACCAAGTGAGTTGCAGCAAGGGCCTGAGCCAAGAACAATCTTCTGGGAAACAGAAACTAAGGGAGCTGGAACCTGGAAAGAGAAATAGAAGAAGAGTAGAAAATACATTTGGGAGGTTGTAGACATCAATCCAGTATAGAGAGGCTTCTCGGCCAATGGAAGGCCTTGATTTGACTTTAAATCATGTTTGGAAATGGAAAGTCTGGGTTTGAGGGATGGATAAAGCAGAGACTTAACCCTTTCCCAGAGGCCATCCTTTATACTTCCCTGAAGCAGAGAATTGGACGAAGTAAATCTGATTTTTGGACTGATTCCAATTTGCTATTCTCCCCTGGAAAAAATTCAAGAGCAGGAATCATTCTCCTTCCATTTCAGCATTCAGAACCCTTGGCTGAAACTCTCCCCAAAGCCATCTTGTCATCTTCCTGTAGGGCCTTCTTAAAGCAGAGTCTCCAACAAAATGGGGAAGTATGGTTAATCCCTGTCATTCTAGTGATAGCAGGTCAATTATTTGCTGTTTTGAGAAGTCGCAATGGTCTACACTCACTACTTTATGTAAATTGAAAAAAGGACATTAGGGTCTATCAAATACCTATGTATTATTAAAGACATTGTATCTGTTTTCTAAGCTTATTATCCTATAGCGTAGACTATCTTTCTGTTGGTAAAGTATAATACATAGAGGAGGAAACAGATTCTAGAAATGTGAGCAGCTTTCCCAAGGTCCCAGGAGAGAGCTGAGATTGTTATCTTAGTGTTATGCTGATGAGTCCCCAATTCAGATCATTCCATCTTAAAGAAAAGAGTACTTGCACCAGGAAAAGTTACATTTCTTGTTAATTCTCTATGACTTTTAAAAATTATTTTATTGGGGGCTCGTACATCGCTTTTCAGCATACATAGTTCAATACATAGTTACATTGACTGTGCCATGCAGCCCCACTTGCCTGCCCTCGTCAACATTTTCCCAACATCCGCCTTTTCACTTGGACCCTTGATATGAGCTTCTCATCCTTCCCCTTCCATCCTTTTTCTCCCTTCCCCCCAGTCCTCATTACTCTGCAAATCATTATTGTTTTGTCCTATCTTACACTGCCTGACATCTCCCTCTGCCCACTCCTCCCTACGTCTGTCCTCCAGATAGGAGACAGTCTGCAGATCCCCACAGCTGGCTTCCTCTCTCCACCCCACTCTCCCTCCACCCACCCGGCAACTCCACTCCCACCACTGACCCCGAGGGGTTCATCCACCCCAAGTTCCCTGAGCTTCCAGCGCCCATCTCCGCCAGTGCACCTCCTCCAGTCCAGCTGGAACTGCAGGGCAGAGTTGGAACCGTCCAAACCTTCAGAAAATAGAGGAAAGTTTTATGCTTCATTTCTACCTCACTGCCCCTTCAATGACCCATTTCCTCCCCATGACTCCACTGTAAGGGGGTGTCCAATTGCCCACAAGTGGGTCTTGGGTCTTCACCCTGCTCTCCCCCTCATTCTTATTAATTTGATTCTTGTTCTTTGATGTTTGTTATCTGCTCCCTTTGACCTCTCGTGATCACACAGGTCGGTGTGCTTCTTCCATGTGGGCTTTGCTGCTTCTGCGCTAGATGGCCACTTGTTCACCTTCAAGCCTTTAAGATCCTGGCTACTTTATCATTTGGAGGCTGAATCAGATGATACAATTTTTGTGCTCTGTGCCCCCTAGTGTTCACCCCCATTTCACACAGCATAACAGTCCAAATGTATTCAACCACCTCTGAGACCTTTATGATCTGCCCACTGGTCCTGCATCCTTACTTCACCGCCTCTCTGACTCATAGTCTACACTTCCTGCTCTCACCCTAAATTCACCCTATTGCAGCCACACCCTGTTCCAGCAGCCTTCCTACTATTTCTGGAGCACACAAAGCATGTTGTCACCTTACAGTTTTATACTTGTTTTTAACTGTCCTTAGCATCTTCCACCCCCCGCCCTCCCCCCCACACACACACACAAACACATACGCCAGATACTGCTTCATTTTCTTCAAGTCTCTGCTCAGATTTGTTAGTGAAGCCTGCCTTTACCATCCCATAGTGGGGAGTTTCCAGGAAACCACTCGGTGATAGCCACCCCATTTTGGATCTTTGGGGTTCTTATTACCTTAGGACATAGTTTCTTGTCTGTTTCTTTCTGATTTTATTTTCCCTGAGATCCTTCTCTCAAAGTCTCTCATGGTAGAGACCTGTTTCATTTATTGCAGTGTATTACAACAGCACTTGAAACTAAGTAGGTCCTTGAGAGTACAGGCTAAGGACACCACTCTGTGATTCCTTTCTGTCTCTCTCTGTGTGTCTGTTTCTCTCAGTATGAAAGTCCTTCTGTGAGACATGTAAGGTTCAAAATCCGAAATAGGTATTTGTAATAAGACAGAAATAAGGTGATATGATTTTAAAAAGCTTAGTCCTTAAGGACTGAAAATATTTTTTAAAAAACAAACTAACTAAAGCTCCTAAAACAACAAAAGTACAGAAAAAATTAAAAATGCCTTGATGTCATTATTGCGACTTGTATTTTCAGGGTGATTCTTACTCTGTGATCCTCTTAGACAGAGTGGAGTGCCACTTGGGACTTCCAAGACTATCATGTTCAGAGGAACAAACCCCTGGATCGCTTTTCCCACGGAGCTGCAGGTAGGTTCAAACCATCGACCTTTGGGTTGGCCCCTGAATACTTAGCTCACATCTGTGCGTATATAAGAAGAATGAAATCTCATTCAAATGCTACTCTAGGTAACTCAAAATTGTTTTCACAAAGATTTTCTAGATATCTCCTCTCTGTAGAGGATCCAAGCTTATTTCCTAAGCTTTCAAAACTTCTAGTCCAGCTGGGGAGAGGTGGTGTGCACCAGAGTGGTTTGGAACACACAAGTGCAAGTAACATCAAGCAAAATGCATGATCCTATTTCTGTCTCCTCGACCTCAAGTTCTGGTTCTAGGGAGACTTGGGACTCCTAACCGGGGACTCCTAACTGATTTGAAAAGGATAGAACAACAGTGGTGACTAGAAGAGACTGTCTCCTTTGTACTGATGGCTAAATTTAAATAGCTCTGCCTAATAAGATCACTCTGAGCTTGAAACAACTTGACAGCAATGAGGGTGAGGGTTGTTTTGCTTTTGTCTGTTTGCCTCATGAAGATTGACTTGGGTTGGCTGCAGGACTTCTTGCTTCATTTTCCCATGCCGTGACAAGGAGCATTCCTTACCTCGGAGTCTCTGAGGCATAATGTGTGCTCACCATCCAAGTAAATTTACACAGCATTGATTAATACTTCACTTACATGTTATTGAATTTGATGTATGAGCTTTATATCATAGAGCTCATGGCACTTTGTCAACGAAACACTAAAATGCCCCTTTTTAAAATAATGATTTGGATGTTGTCTCCGAAGTTTCTTGAATTATCAAGACTATAAAGTCATTTATTAAATTTAATGGGGAAAAATTTCCCATATAAGGTAAAGTGAAACTTTTTCTATGCAAAGCCTTCTTCTGAAAGGTTAAAATACCATTCTCATCATTCTTTAAATATCTAAGATAAACGGTGGTGGAATGTCAGGTAGATAATATTTTCCAAAATAATCTACCCAAATTAAAAGCAGCCTGAGAGAAAAGCATAGGAGTCCTTGGGGGTGCAAATGATTAACATGAATGGCTATTGACCAAAGCTTGGAGGTTCAAGTCCACTCAGAGACGTCTTGGAAGAAAAACCTTGTGTTTGACTTTAGAAACATTCACCTTTGAAACCCCTATGAAGCATCATTCTACTCTGACACACGTGAGGTCAGCATGAGTCAAGGTGAATGGCAACTGGACTGGAGTAGAATAGGGAAGGAGAGAAGGAGGGAGGGAGAAAGAGAGAGGAGTTGAAATAATAAATGGGCATTCATGTCTAGATTTGTGTGTTTAGATTTCCAGCTGCACAGAGAGTAGTCATAAATGGTTGTTTTTTTTCTTCTGTTTTGCTGTCCAACTCAGTGCACAGTATGGTGACATTAAACAATGAACCACTGGAGGGTTACAACGCAGAACAGATTATTGACCTCTGGGGGGCAGAAATGAAGACAGTGGTTTATTTTCAGTTTTGCCTGCAATTATTCCCTCAGGTCTAACCTTTCTAGTATCTCTTCTTACAAGCTCACTTTTGTTAGAAAAATTATTTGATATAAACTAATTGGGATTGTTTGAAATATAAAATAAAGCACCTATGCCCAAGTATTGTGCAAGGCACTCGGTTTCTGTAGAAGAATAAGAAGGCTTAATCTTGCTAGAAAATGTTTGAATGCTAGATACATACCGAGACCTAGATAGATTCTATGCCAAGCTCACGGAATTGAGTTAGTGCTGACACAGCGACCCTACAGGGTGGCACAGAACTGACCTTGAAAGTTTTTGAGACTGACTGAAACTGTTCATGAGAATAGAAAGCCCTGTTTTTCTCCCTTGGAGATAATGGTTTTGAATACTGACCTTTCAGAAGTGTGTGTGTGTGTGTGTGTGTTTGTATGAGTGTATGTTAATGCACACACATACATGCACATGTACACACTTTATGTATTATACTATGTGTATATACACTATGTATATACACATATATAGTATATATGTATATGCTAGGTATATATAATGTGTGTATACTATACATTACACTCTATATTTTTTAAAAAACCCAGGCCAAACCTATGATCATTGAGTCAACTCTGAAACATAGTGACCCTTTATAGGGTTTCCAAGGTTATAAACATATATGTGGTATACATACTATATAGAATCAGTGTCACTCTAATTCTGTATTATGTATACATGTATATAGACACATTACAAAGAAGCCTTGGTGAGGCAGTGGTGTAGTGAGTAGGTTGAACCCAGTTGTGACTCTTTGAAGAGTAAGAAAAAAACTGATGATTTGGTCCTATAAAGACTGCAGTCTAAGAAACCTCAATATGGGACTGCCATAATGTGTCATATGCAGTTACTATAAGTCAGAATCAATTCAGTGGCACACATAACAGTGACAACAGACTATCTGCAGGCTTGTTGAAGCAGAAGGCATTTATTGGTATGAGTCTGAAAAGTTACCTCTTATTACCTCTTATTAAAAAACTTTACCTACATAAAAGTATAGGAAATAAGTCAATGGTTGTTGCCATTTTATTGATATACGGCATTGGATAGTAGTTCAGGAATTGGGCGATTACACTTAGGGCAAAGAAAAAAGAATGAAATAAGACAATAAATGAAAAATAAACTTTCACTTGTTGAAAACTGAAACTAATGTGAAGATGAAATTAAACTGGGGTGGCAAGTGGGAAGAAGAGAAGTGAAAATGCTACTCAGGGAACTATAACTGTCGAGCTGTAGAAGAAAATAAATATGAGTATTCCCACATTTATTAAAGGAATTAAATTTGAAATAATTTTAAATACAATCTTCCATTTCTGAAAATGACACATCATTGGACATAGGATAGAATGTCCTTTGAAACAAGAACAAAAAAAATTGAAGCTGGACTGCTCAGGTAAATACATAGATTTTTTTTTTCAGATTTTACACAACATATAGCAACAGACTCTTGTTGCTAAGAAACAGGAAACACCCTGACTTCCTGCCACGAGGCATTTTCTAGATGCCAGTGAAGTGCAAAAGAGAACAGTGATCGCGCTGAGTGATGAAACAAAGATTGAAGCTGGAGGAGTTTCACAAAAACATAACTCCAGAAATTTGCTTAGTCGATCACCTTGAATCTATGGCTGATGCTAGCCTTTTCAAGCTAAGCTAAAACTCAGCAAACTTGGTCTATCTGAGGGAATAGCTCAGAAGCATTGAACAAGAATGAATCATGTGTTCTCTGGTTAGATCGAGTTCGTTTCTATTGTTATTCAGTCTGCTATCTCCTTTTTGATCTTCAACCTACATATTTTTTTGATCATTGAAATCAACATACGAAAGTCTCCAACTTCATTGAACTTGTCTATTCCTGCACTACCGTGTATAGATATTTGTTATATATATGTTTTGAGGACTTTATTCCCAGATGCATTTACACTTTTACTTATTATATCTTTCTTAATCAAGAAGAAATCAAAGCTCTCAACAGAACTGTAATATGTGAATTACATATTACATATGTAATTGTACCAATTGGACCAATAATCAAAAATCCTCTGAAAAGAGAAAATTCAGTATTACTTGAGTTTACTTGCCAATTCTACCAAACATTTAAAGATAAATTAGCACCTGTAATTCTCACAGTCTTCTAAAAATTAGAAGAGGTTGGTACACTTTCTAATTCATTCATGAGACTAGCACAATTCTGCTTCCAAAGTCATATAAAGCCACTACAAGAAAATAAAGTTACAGATAAGTAAAGCTTATAAGACTATAGATGCAAAAATCCTTAGTAAAATGCTAGACAACCTAATCCCCCCAAATATTCAACAGATTTGTCTCAGCGATGCAAGCACAGCTCAACGGAAGACAATACAACATAATACACTTTATTAGAAGAAAAGAAATGCATTTAAACTTGTCAGTTGATGCAGAAACAGTACTTGACAAAATCCAATACCTGTGATTTTAAAAACACCGTGTACATTAGGACTATGAAGAAAAAATTTAGCATAGAAATTATGAAAACTCAAAACTAAAAAGATACTCTGTGTTAAAGGATCCAAAGTTGTATTTCTTAGATGGGATCAAAGGCCAAGCTGCTTATTTCCACACCGTTACTCAGCGTTATACTGCATGTTCTATACAGAGCAATGAGACGAGAAAAAAAAAAAGACATTCAAGGACAAAAGGAAGAAACCACGTCTACACACAAATGACATAGTTTTATTTATAGAAACCAAGTGATTCTATAGAATAACTACTAGACCTAATAAGTGAACTACGAAAATTAGAAGAGTGTGAGATAAACATGCAAAAATCAGTTGTGTTTCTATGTATCAGCAGTGAATCATTAGAAGAGGAAATGTTTTAAGTAATTCAATTTACAATAGCACCTAGATTAATAAAATATTGACATTTAAATTCAACTGTGATGGTAAAAGAATTATACATTGAAATTTTATTCATATAAAACATTACAGTAAGAAATTAAGGGAGACCTAAGTAATGGAATGATAACTTGTATTCATGGGTTAAATTAGTATTATTAAAATGTCATCACTATAAAAAACAAAACATGGATTCAAATCAATCCCTAGGAAAATTCTAGTAGACCTTTGTAGAAATCAAAAAGTTGGTCCTTGAATTCATATAAAATTGGAAAGTATCCTATAAACTGAAACAATATTGAAAAAGAAGTATAAAGTAAAATAACACACATATTGATTTCAAAATGTATTTACAGCTACTGTAATCAAATTGGTGTGGCAAGTATATGGCTAAATATATAGGTGAGTGAAACAGAATTGATCACCTAGATATAAAAGTCT
Organism: Nesogale talazaci; assembly: GCA_004026705.1. NCBI lineage: Eukaryota > Metazoa > Chordata > Mammalia > Afrosoricida > Tenrecidae > Nesogale > Nesogale talazaci. The sequence goes on along the minus strand of PVJH01006521.1, from coordinate 52,833 downwards.
TAAGTCAGTTTGTTCTTCAAGGGTGCAAATTCATTGCGTAAGGAAAATACCTTTTCAACAAATATTGCTGGCACACTAAATTTCAAACATGCAGAAAAATGAAGTTGAACTATTTGTGAAAATCAAGCCAAGTGGATTAATAACCTAAATATAAGAGCTAAAGCAATAAAGGCTTCTCTCTCACATGAAGTCCATGCTGACTCGTCGCGATCCCCTATGGGTTTCTGAGGTGGTCATGGTTTATGGGAGCTACTGGTGGTTTTGAACTCTCAACTGTGCAGACTGTAGCCTAACTTGTAGCCACTACACAACTAGAATGCCTATAAAAGTCTTAGAAGCACACTGTCATACGTCACCAAAGGATTGTGAAGCATATAATCCAAAATAGAAGGGACAGACGGGTATCACAGTCTAGTCAGAGAATTTGTTTGGCAGAAGGATGTAGATAACAGTGGGAGCCAAAAATTCACTGGTGGAACTATACAGGACATAAGTCTCTGGTGAGCTCCCTTCATCCACAGTTGAGGCATAGGAGGAACGTGGTAACTACATGGAATGTGTTGAGCGATTGAGTTCAGAAGATCAAATGTATATAAGCCTGAGTGGAACAGTTAAAATTTGTCAGCCAATTCCCCCTTATGGTGCATGCTGAACCTGATATGGTTTCCAAGATTTTATGTACTTGGGAGTTGTATTGTTTGGTTTGTTTTTTTATTGTACATATTAGGAGGTACCTCGAAAGTGTTATGTCATTGGTGGAGTCACTTTCTCGAAGTTGCGCCAATGCAAAAACAAGGACCAGTAAACCTGTAGAGTCAGCTAGTGGATTAAGGGTTTGGGTGAGAGGCAGGCACAGAAGTGAGCATGGAGGAAGGGGTGAAGACGTCAAGGGGGCTAAATAGAAAAGCAATGTTTGGAAACTGATGTGGTAACAAATGTACAATTCTGCTGGATCCGACTAAACTATGGAATGATTTAATATATGTGTTAATCCCAATCTGCAACAAAAAAGAAAATGAAGTGGCATTCACCATGTTGTTCACTCTAATGAAAGTCTTAGCTTGCAAAAGGAAAAAAAATGTCTTAGAAGCAATCATGGGGTAAGCGTCAAGATCTTGTATTTGAATTCTTAAATCAAAACTAGTGGCATGAGAAACAAAACAATAAGTTTAATTTCATCAAAATAAAAGCATGTGTGCATTAAAGAATGTTGTCTAGAAAGTGAAAAGACAATCCAAAGAATGGGAGAAAACATGTATGAATCATAAGTCTGCAAGAATTTATATCTGAAAAATAAATAAATAAATAGGTGGAAGCGATTGAATACATGTTCTTCAAAAAAGGATATGCAATTGGTCCATGAGCACATGAAAAGATGCTCAACATCATAAGACCTTTAAAAATGCTGATAAAAACAGCAATGAAACAGCAGTTGAAACTTATTGTTGTTGTTAGGTGATTTCTCTGTACAACAGACTAAAACTTTGCCTATTCTTGCCACTCTCACGATTGTTAAGTTGAACACAATATTGCAGTCACAGGGTCAATCATCTTGCTTGTTCAGGATAATAATATTTTCTTTTTTTAAACCAAGCATGAAGTCCTTTCCCAGACCCCAGTCTCTTCTGGAAATATGTCCAAAGTACCTTACATGAAGTTTCACCATCCTCATTTATAGGAAACACGCTGACTGTGCTTCTTCCAAGACATAATAGTTTCACTATTCTTTACCAACACCATAATTGAAACACATCACTTCTTCTGCAGTCTTCTTTATTCATTGTTCAGCTTTCACATGTATATGATGAACTGTGTCTTTGGTCAGGTATACCTTAGTCTTTAAAGTGATATTTTTCCTCACTAATACTTTAAAATGTTCTTGTGCAGTTGGCTCACCCAATGAAATATATCGTTCAATTTCTTGACTGCTGCTTCTATGAGCATAGACTGTAGGTGCCAGTAAAATGTAATCTTTGGCAACTTTAATTTTTCTCCATTTATCTTGACATTTATGGATCCAAATGATTATTTTCTCTTTACATTGAGTTGTTACAATCCATATTAAAGACTGTAGTCTTTGAACTTCATAATTAAGTGCTTCATGTCTCCTTAGCTTTCAGCAAGCACAGTGTGACATCTGCATAGATCAGATCAATAACTAGTCTTCTTCAGATCTTGATCAATCCTTCATATAGCCCACCCTCTGTGATTATGTTCTTAGCACAGAGATTAGGTAAATATGATGAAAGAATTTGTGTTATTCTGGGTATATTAGCTAAACAAGTTCATAAACATGCATATGGATATAAGGAAAAGGTTTATATACAACTGGAATGAAACAATGAGAAAACATCCCAACCCAGTCCAGTTAGAGGTCATAAGTCTGATATAAGCCCATGCATCTGATGCCAGTCTATAAACTCTCCTTCTCACGAAGCATATGCAATGACACCAGGACAATCACAGGCTAGTGAGTTCAGTGTCTTGTGGATCCAGTGGCATTAGAAGCATCCCGGCTCTGGCAGAGGCCCCTCACGCTCCTCGTTTTCCAGAGGTCAGGGTCCATCAGTAGTATCCATTGGCAGTAGAAGCATCTCAGTGCTGGCTGGGGTCTCTCTGTGACTTTCTGTCCTCAGAGGTCAGGTTCCATCAGGGTAAGTCCATCTGGCTTCTCCAGCTCCTCCAGTTCCTAGGACTCAGGTTCTCTGCCACCATTTTGTCTTGTCAGTAGACCGTCTTCAAGGAACTAAGTCTATAGTCTCTCACCTCCATGGGGGAAATACCATGAGATTTCCCAGAATTCTCAGAGAAAGCCTTGTCCACACAGAGGTCTCATTGGCTATCTCCAGACTGACAGCCTAGACTCCACTCGTACACTCCCAATCATGAAATTGACACAAAAGTACATGACTGCCGCAGAATTCAACTCTGACACACACCTCTCCTGAGTTTAAGCCTTGCAGTATACCTTTGTTTTGCTTGAAAGACTGCCTCTTGGCCTATGTACAGGTTATGCACAAGCACAATGAAGTATCCTGAGATTCTCATTTTTCCCAATGTTATCTATACCTTATTGTGATTCACACAGTCAAATGCTTGGCATAGTCAACAGATGAGACCCAAATGAGATGGATAGAGCAAAGTTCAGGGAAAAGTTCTCTTACTGATAGGGGTAGAACTCAGAGAAGAAACAGATCCAAACATCTAGTAATGATTGGAACATGGAGTATGTGAAATCGAGGATAATTTGAAGCCATCAAAACTAAGAAGAAATAGATGAAGACTAATATCCTAGGCCTAAGTGCACTAAAAAGGACTGGTGTTGGTCATTTTGAATACAAGACAGTTTTACTGTGCTGCCAATGATGAACTCAAGAAGAAGGCTATTGCCAAATCAAAAACCAAGTCCACTGCTATCAAGTTGATTATGACTCACAGAGGCCCTACAAGACAGAGTGCAACTGTCCTTCTGGCTTTCCAAGACTGTGAATCTTTTTGGAAGCAGATACTACATCTTTTTCCACCAGAGCAGCTTCAGAGTTCAAACCACCAACCTTGCAGTTAATGCAATGCCACCAAGCCAACAAACTCCTCAAGAAAACATCTTTGTGCTATTTTCTGCTCTCAGGGCACATCAGTCTGGCAGAAGCAATGGTCTTCCTCATTCTACATTCTCTTCTGAGTCTGACCAGGTGAGTGACTTCTGAAAAATCAATGCCTGAAAGTCCTTTGGAGCACACATGGGGTTGGAATTGGTGCAATGACAACTTTTTAAAAATTGTGATTATATGAAAGAAGAAGTTACTTGATTGTATAAAAAGTAGAGCTATGGTTTAAGCATTGAGCTACTAGCGAAAAGCTTGGTGGTTCAAACTCACCAGACTCTCCACTGGATAAAGATTGGGCTATCTGTGCTGATAAACACTTAAAGTTCAGGAAACAAGGCCCTATATAGGGTGTCTCCTACTCTGAATTAAGTAGAGGGTTGTATGTTTGGGGGTTTTAAAGGGAGAAGGTTTTTTTAAGAGAATATTCTTATTCCTTATAAATACATATTAAAGTGTTTGGGTTTAACCAGAATATGCATACTAATGTCATCATCACAATATACCAATAACTAGTATTGTTATTATTATTATTGATAAAATATCATATGTGTTCTAAGGACACAGATATACCATGCAATCACCTTCAAAGGATTCTGGAATTTCAATGACTTTTAAGTTAAGAAGGCGTAGGGAATAAAATGATCTCTTAATTGAAAAAAATATCGAGGCTAGGAACAATAATGTTATAGATAAGCTTGAATGTCATTTTTCTAAGCATTAGTAGCACCCGAAGTTATGAAAATACTATTAATATTAGTCAACAGTGAGAGGCTGGTTTGGAGCTACGAAGGAAGGAAAAGCTTTGTGATATTGAAGCCTCCCCATATTGGATCCTATTTGGAATCAGGAGGCAGAGAAGAGATGAATTACAATGTGTTTCCTTGGTAGCCTTTGCCACTCTCCAGTCCGCCATCTATCTCTACATTCATCCTACTGTTCAACACACAAGCTCATTCCTCCCCCACACCCCTTCCATTCAAGAATGAGCCACAGTCATTTTCATATTTGTTTTTGCCTTGAATATGAGCAGCTATTGAATATTGTTATATACTTTTAAAAGCTCATACACCCTGGCAAGAGTTAACAGGAATTTCAGATACTATCAAATATATTTAAACATGATGCTTGAGTGGTCTTTGCAGCTGGTAGGTTATACATAAAATATGTTCAGCCAGCGATAGCATTCTTATCTAAAGACAGAAGCTAGCAAAATTTCATCCTGTGTGCTCTGTCAGATTGTTCCCTCAGACAGATGGCAGAAGACTACCGATGACAAGTTGAGATACTATCTGGATGTCATGGCGGTGGTTTTCTCATTGCCCTGGACAGAGTTTCCCTGGCTACTCTCTTTATTTGAAGCATGCAAATGAGTAGAGGCAGAGTGCAGAGGGTGTGTGATCAATAAACTCATGTAATTAGAATTTGCTGAAAAAAAGTCTCCCTATGAAAAACCTCCATTAAGGCTTGGTTTCACTGCCTCAACAGGGCTCACATATTGTCTCGTTACCTTGTATGCTTTCCCCAAGAGAAAGGTAAACTGACAACACACATATCCAATTTTTGAGTGCTAAATACCTACCTAGTTCCCAATTAGGTCTTTAGTCCTCTAACTCATGAAGTCTTGGACAAGGTAGGAAGCACCCTTCTTCTCACAGAACAGACTTTTATCTTGTCTCATCTCCCTGTAACTAAAAGAAACTTCTACTCAATGGACAGGAATTCATGCATCCACTGTGCAAAATTCTCTCTTAAGATCTTAAGATCCCTGCATCATTCTCATACCTATATTCATAGATTCCCTCTTTAAACCACAGGAAAAGTCATACATCCCCTTTAAAACTGTTCCTGTGCAAACCTTTGTACTCTTTTTAGCTATTTATCCTTTACTAAATATTATTACAATAAAATTATATTAAACCAATAAAATGTATTGATTTTACATTAATTTAATACACAATTTATAAATAGGGCAACATTTCTAAGTAGGGAGTCAAAATGTTCCAAATAGTTAAGAGCATCTGATGATTCTTATGCTCTCTTACGTCTCATCTTATTAAAAAAAAAAGAATTGGGGACAGTGAATCACTGAAACACCTCATAACATGGATGAACCTGGAGGACTTTGTGCTGTGTGAAAGTAGTCAATAACAAGAGGACAAATGTTACATGATACCATGAGTGAAAAGGGTCAAGAAGAGGATTTTACACTAAAAGAAACATTCTTTGATGGTTACTAAAGGCAGGAGAGGAAGGGAGGGAGGTAAAGTCACTGACTTGGGGATGTAGTGTTAACACGGGTGAAGGGGGTGGCAATATACAATGAGGCAAGGAAGCAGGTCAAGGTATTGGGAGGTTTGAAAAGGCTAAAGGCAACAGAGGCAAATACTGTTGTATACACAATCATGCGCTCCAACAATATAAGGCATGCATCTCCCCACAATCATGTAATGATGGTGATTAACAAAGAGATCCTTAGATAGGCACGCAAGCTGAGCAGACGTGGAAAAGAGTTGTAGTATACCCACAAATATAAAGAGATTTCATAGAGGATATTTATATATAAGTATTGAACTTTGCTGCAATGGACCATTGTGGTTGTTAGGTTTGTGTCAATTTGGCTATATTAAAATGCTCAGTGATTTAGCAATTAAGACCTAGTGATGGCCATAATGTGACCTACACAATGTACTAACTTCTGTATTGGGATCTGCTTTCAGTAGCCAAGGATATATTGATCTGCTCCTGTATGAGTGAATGTTGAGAGAAAGTTTGCTTGCTTATCACATGGTTTGGACAATGCATCTGGCTTGTCAACCGCTGGTCCTTTAGAGTTGAGCCAATGACTTACTCTTCTGCCTGCTGATCCTAAGCATTGTCAGCAACCTGCCATCAGACCTGCCAACCTTGGGTTCATTCATTTTGCCAGCACAAGCCTGATTGGTTGATCTTAGCTTCATTTACCTCTGAAATCACCTGTGACCTTCCAACTGCTCTTGGGTTCATCAGCCCCCACAAATAGAAAATTCAAATAAGCCTTTAATCTGACATCTGACCATGAACTTGAGACCTACCTAGACTTGGACTTGCTTGCTTCTATATCTGTGTGAGCCATTTTTTAAAAAATAAATGTGTCCCTAAATATAGTTAAGATTCACTTCTTTTGCTTATCTCAAAAATTCTATGTAAGATATTCAGTACCAAGAGCAGTTCCAGTGAAACAAAATTGTATCAATGAGTTTTCTAAATTGGTGCTCAAGTTTAATTCATCTTCAAGAAACACTGCCTCCATTAATACTGATGACTTTGCCTCTATTAATAAAAAGGCACTTCTAATCCATGGCTTGTAATTGAGATGAAAATTCACAAAATATCAACACCAATAGATAAAGTATTGGTGAAAATTAAATCTCTGGGCAATAATTTGTTTGATATTTTCCTGCAATTTAATCAGAATCAGTTCAGGAAACAAGTTGGTTGACATTACTTAGATTAAACAAAATGGTAAAGGAAAGAGATGAACTCAGGGCCTTTGAATTACAGCTCAAATACCACATAAAATACCTCAATGTTTCCACTTGTACCCTGATAGCAAGCTTTATTTCTTGTAGCTACAGAATTGATATTATCAAAAGCTACCTGAGAGGAAGGGTGGATTAAAATTTAATTTATCACATGAAAAAAGGGGAATGACTCATTAGCTATCCCAGTCAACAGTGAACATGGTTAATATCAATATTAATGGGCTACCATTAGAAAGTACTAATATATGATTAACCTTTGAGATAGTGGAATAAGAGTTTCCAAAAATCTATTCTTCCATAAAAACAATAAGAACGTTGTAAAAAAGTGTTCCCAAGATTACTCAGAACTCAGGAAATCAACTAAGTGCTTGCAACAATATGAGAAGTGTTGCTTGAAGTGAAATGACTAGATTTGCATAAAAAATCCTTTTTTAATTTGCCCCAACTTTGTGATTCAGGATTGTTGTAGGATTGATCAGCTTTGAGTTGCCCAAAATGTCAATCTTGATAAAATTGTCACTATTTAACTTGTTCAACACCTTAGTGAATACTTGCATTCATAAAATTGTCTTTCTTTTACTGAAGTAGATCTTGTTTTGTGTAGATAACCCCACAGATACTTTACTGAAAACAAACAACTAAAACTGATACCTAAGACTGTGATATGTATGCCTAAGACTCAGAAAGCCCTAACCTCTAAACTTTGATCTACCTTTCAGTTCCATATTGAAAGTTTGGTCAAAGCAAACCCACATATGCATGTACAAATCTGCTTTGGTAAAGGATAAGACTGTTGATTCAAAATAGTTAAGGAAATATTTCTCCAATTATTAGCTGACAAGCAAACCAAGGACCACACACAACAAAGACACAGATTTTTCAAAGGAAGCGATAAAGATCAATGTAGAAAATTAATTATATTTCTATATGATAACAATAAACAATTTAAAGATGAAATTCCATTCACAATGGCATCAAAAACAATAAAATAGGTGTTAAGTCCATTTGATGGGAAAGAGGAGTTTCTTTGATAGACAGTGTTTGGAAAATCAGATATTTCATCGCAGGAAAATGTAAGAGGATACATGCCTCACACCATGTACAAAAACAGATTAAAAATTAATTAAAGACCTACATGTAAAAGATAAAGCCACAAAGTTCTTAGAAGAAATTGTAGAGGCAAGTCTGTTAGAACTAGCATCAAACAATGCATGCCTTAGTATAACAGCAAATGTATGAACAATACAAGACCAAATAAGTAAATAAAGCATCAAAAAATTAAAACTTAATCATCAAAAGACTTCAATAAAAAAAGAAGATACCCACTGGGAGGAGAATATCCTTAGAACTTGTATTCAATAAGAATCAAATAACCAAAGTATATATAAATTTTCAACTATTGTTGTCAGGTGCCATCAAGTAATTTCCAATTCAATAGTGACCATATGTACAACAGAATAAAATGCTACCCAACCAGTCAAATACTAGAGAAGAAAAAACAAATAACCAATAAAAAAACAGACAAAGGGTTTCAATAACCATCTCACACAAAACAACACACTGAAATAACTAACTACCAAACAACTCAAAAACTACATTAGATACAACTTTGCATTCACAAGTACTGAAATAGCATAAAATAACAGACATTTGGACTTCTTGACGATGGCTCCAATGGGATAACACCTGCCCTTTGTTAGATTGGATAATTTAGAGGTAAGGAGGCCAATACTGGGAAACCAGGGGCTAAAAATAGAATTCCAGTATCCTAGGGTTTATGTTTTAGACTTTTCCTTATGATTTTGCCCACAGAGCAATTCAAGAGCTCACTGCAGTGCTCTAACTTCTCCATGCCTACCCATGGACTTTCCACATCCCTTGCCAGAACTGTGGGACTACCTGCACTATTCCTTCCTGCACCCTAGATTTGTGACCCACCAGACAGACTGCTCTCTATAAGTGTGGGTCGTAATCTCAGGCAGGCAGAAAGACTCCAAAAACCAGCCACGAGAGGTCACTCTGGGACTCCTCTCTCAGTTCATGTATTTGTGAGCTCTGCACTTCCTTGGCCAGGACCAGAGAAACCACATTGACCACCCCTTTTTCCTTTCTCCCCAGTTGTGCATGTGGTCTGTCAGTGTCGTCTAATGAAAGATAATTAACCACAAGCTTGCTATAATCAGAGAGGAACTGATCTGCCTATTAGAAGACCCTGGGTCATTTACCCATAACGGATTGCATATCCCTGGAACACAGCCTAAGAGCTGCATGGGTATGAACCAATGGAGCAGCCAAGTGGGGCTGATGTTGACAATTCCAACCCAGTGAGCCCAAACCCACTTGGCTAATCTAATCCCCCTTCCCCGGGGGACAGTGTGCACAGAACACCCTTGGAGACCACACACTCACACACACACACACACACACACACACACACACTGAAAAACACTGCCTGAGACTTCTCTACCCACACTGCCTGAGAGAGGCACCCATGCTGCCCATCAAATAGATAAAGCCAGCTATCTAGTAAGAATTAACCCCAGTGAAATAGAGACACAGCTCAATTCCACAGTGCAGTTGGCTCCAGGTAGTCTCATTCGTTTGTTTTCTCCTGTTATTTTATTTATTTATTTTTAAATCATTTTATTAGGGGCTAGTATATCACTTTTCACAATACATAAATACATATACCGTGGCAAGCACCTTCATATGCCTGCTGTTGTCATCATTCTCCAAATCTCTGCTTTTCCACTTGAGGCCTTGATTGCAGCTTCTCATTCCTTCCCCTTCCTGTTCTTCCCTGCCATACCACCCCTCATTACTTTATAAATTATTAGTATTTTGTCATATCTTACATTGCCCAATGTCTCCCCTCACCCACTCCCTCCAATGTCTGTCCTCCAGAGAGGAGGTTATGCGTAGATTCTTGTAATTGACTCCCTCTCTCTACCCACCTTCCCTCCACCTATCCAGTAATTCCAGTCTCACCACTGGCCCAGAGGGATTCATCTGTCCTGGGTTTCCCATATTTCCAGTCCCCATCTCTACCAGTGTACCTCCTCCAGTCTAGCTGGATTTCTAAGGTAGAATTGGAATCATGATTGTTAGGGAAAGAAATCCATGTAGTCTTTAGAATCATTATTTCTAGCTTCTAAGAAATAAAACACTGGACTCCCAGGAAAATGGCACCATGCTCCAACAAAATGACATGCACACAACAATGCACATCAGCAGTCACTACTCTACAAGAAAGCAAGAGAAACAAAATGGAATGTCTGAGGAAGACCCCAGCCTCATTTACATACATAGAAGAAGCAAGCATTGAACTGCCACAGAAAGAAATTTTCAGAATGCTGCTTATAGGTCATGCATGGCATAAGTAAATCAATTTAGAAAAAAAAGATAAAATAATAGAGAGGATATAGTCCACCTACCAAAGGCAAACACAAGATTTAATACATGATGCAGCAGACACATGGAAGATAAGCAAAGATCTCACCAACAGCCTGAAAGAAGCAGATAACCATACCAGCAACCTCAAAGAAAGTCCAAAAAATCAGGAAACATCAAAAACAAAGAAGATAATTAAAGAAGCAGAAGAAAACCTGAGAACAATGAACAATGTTATGAAGAGGAACAATATTCAAATAACTAGGATACCACAACAAGACATAATGAAAAAAACAAGAGCTAAAATTGCATGGAAATTCCTGCAAGCAAATGTCCCCAATAAAATAAAGGAGGATTCAACAATCATCCAGGAAGTAAGATGACACCAACTAGACTGAATCCCAAGAAGAACACACCAAGGTATATAGTAGTCAAGTTATCCAACTTTGAGAAAAAGGAGAATATCATAAGAGTAGTTAGAGAAAAATGCAGTGACCTATAAGGGTAATCAGATAAGAATTTGCACAGACTTATTAGCAGAAACCAGGAAGAATGGGAGAGAATTTTCAGAGTTGAAAAAAAATGAGAATTTTCTATCCTGCAAAATGCTCCATCAAAATTGAAGGTGAGGTAAAAAGTTTTCTTGGAGGATATGTTAAGAACAAGCCATTATCAAAGAAATCACTCTCCAGCTCACTTTGGACAAAAGAACAACATCCTAGATAATAAATAGGAGACCACCACATAGTGTAACAAGATACAGAAGTCATCACACTGAGAGAAATGCCCAAGGCATCTTTGACCTAATAGAGAAAAGAAGGCAACAACCAATATTCCACTCATACACAACACACAGCAGCTATGGAGAAAGGAAAAATATCTAACACCAAAGGTACAAGACAATAACAAAAAATTCACAGATAGATTTAATTACTCAGAATGTCAATGGTCAGAATTCACCTATTAAAAGACAAACAGAAGACTTAATTAGGAAACAAAACTCATCAATCTACAGTCTACAGGAAACACATCTCAAGCTCACAGACAAAAATGGTTTGAAGATCAAAGGATAGTGAAAAGTATATCAAGCAAATGGAAATCTGAAAAAAACAGGAATTGTCATTCTAATCGCTTACAAAATCAATTCCAATCATTAAGAGATACGTATGGGCACTAGCTTAAGGGATCAGTAGACCAAGAGCCAATGATCATATTAACTATATAAGCACCCAATGAGAGACCTGCGAAATTTGTCAACTGTATCCTTCAAAGAATGAAAACGAAATCACAGGCTGGACCATCATAGTGGGAGACTTCAATACACTACTGACCAAGAAAGACAGATCTGCATGAAAAAAGTGCAACCAAGAGGATATAAAACTAAAAACTACACGCAGACAACTCTAATTGATAGAAATATTAAGAGTTCTCCACCCAACTGCAAAAAAGTACACATTTTTTTCAAGTGCACACAACACATATTTGAAAATAGCCATATGCTGAGAGGCTGCATAACTTACATAGGTAGGACTGGGTGTTGGCTCAAATTAGAGATGAAATTAGTACGTTTCTAGAAACAAATACAACCAAACATACAACATAACATAACCTATGTGATATAGCAAAGGCACTTATCAGAGAATGCTTGATAGCAATAAATACACATATGAAGCAGGAAGAGAGACTTACGGTCAGCACCCTATCACAGAACCTTCTGCAACTGGAACAGAAACACAAAATAATCCTAATAACGAAAGAAAAGAAATGTTTAAGAATCAGTATGGAGATTCTTGAATAATAACAAACCCTAAAAACAATGGGAAAAAATCAGGTCCCTAAAAAGTTGATTCTTCAAAAGGATCAACAGAATCAACAAAGTGATAACAAGCCTAGCAAAAGATAGGAAGGAGCAAACATCAGAATCCAGGATGAGGGAATAAACAGGGGAAATTACAAGGGACCCCAATGAGATTTGAAAGACTACGCAGTAAAATGAAGGATTCTACTCCAATGAATTCAACAACTTGGAGGTCATGGACAAATAGAAAAGAAACCCTCCACAAATTATCTCATATGGACATGATGAACTTGCATAGACCCATAGCAAAAGAAGTAATAGATAAGGTTACCAAGAACAACCAATTAAATAAGAACAACCAATTAAATAAGGCATTAGGGAAATTCTGACACTAACCCCTCAAACCTTTAGGGAAAAGCTAATACCAAACCTACACAAGCTCTTCCAGAACATAGAAAAGGACCATAAACTGTCAAACACATTCTATGAAGTATAACACTGATACTAAAGCTGGTCAAAGACCCCACAGAATAGAGAACTACAGGTGGTATCTCTAATGAACATTGATACAATTTTTTTTTTTTAACAAAACCTTGGCCAACATGATCAAGTGGGATTCACACCATGCATGGTGTGATGGTTCAACATCTCAAAGCCATCAACATCATCCATCACATTGACATGAATTGTCTGAGGGGCCAGCCCTGATCTCAACTATGAGGACAACTCAGAAGAATTAATTTCAGAGGATAGCACTGAAGGAGTGCGACATGTCAGATCAGAACACGCAGGAACAGTGAAGGGGGAGGAAGAGAGAATGGAGCACATCTTGACCCACGAACCCTGGAGGACAGTACTCCCACTAAGAGCAGCAAATGCACAGAATGGTCCATAGGACCAGCCCCAGTATGGGACAGCCCTCACTGACCTATAGTACGACAGGGGGCAAGACTGGAGACACAGTGTGGGAATTGTGCCTGATTCCACCACACCACAGTAAAATACGAAGCGTGTGCAATAGAACAGCAAGGGGAGCAGAGCAAGGAAGCCCCGAGGGCATACCAAAGTCAGACTTTGAGGCTAGGGCATGGCTCCCATCTGAATTGACTGAAAAACACCTCTAAAGGTCAACAAACAGACCCTGAATTATTTATATGTTTTCCTTTTTTGTTGTTTTTTGTTGTTGCTGTTTTATGTTCTTTTGTTGTTTTGTTTTGTTGTCTTGTTTTTTTTGTGCATATTATTATCTCTGCAGGTCTCTCTAGATAATACAGACAGGATAAATAATCTGGAGGAGAAAACAACAGGGCCGACGGTTCTGGGGCAACATGGGAAAATGGGAGGCTGGGGAAAGGAAGTGAGTGTTAACAAACCCACGGACAAGAGCACACAAGCGATTTAAAAGTGATGGGGAAGGAGGATGTAGGAAGTCTGGTAGGGTGATCAAGGGCAATGTAATTGAGAGGAATTACTGAAAGTCAAGTGAAGGCTGAACATGATAGTGGGACAAGAGGAAAGAAAAGGAAAAAGAGAAAGGAAGTAGAAGACAAAGGGCATTTATAGAGGTCTAAATTAGGGCACATGCTTATGTAAATATATTTAAATATGATGATGGGTAATAGATCTATGGGCATATGTTAATAGGTTTAGTATTAAGGTAGCAGTTGGACATTGGGCCTCTACTCAAGTACTCCCTCGGTGCAAGAACACTTTGTTCTATTATCCTGGCATTCCATGATGCTCACCTTCCTGACATGAATGCTGAAGACAAAGTGGGCACATAAGGAAATGTGGTGAAGAAAGCTGCTGGTATCCAGCTATCAAAGGATATAGCATCTGGGGTCTTAAAGACTTGAATATAAACAAGCAGCCATCCAGCTAAGAAGCAAGAAAGTCCACATAGAAGAAGCACACCAGATTGTGTGATCATGAGGGGTCGTTTGGAAAAGGTATCAGAAATCCAAAAACAACCAACTAAATTGATGTGAAGGATGGATGTAGTGAAGATCCCAAGCCACCTGTAAGATAATTGCATAGTCCCTAAAAGAAGGACCACATGGAAGGGATGATAAATCCAGGATGTGGTATAGTATTGATGAATCACATAACTATCCTCTAGTTCTTTAATATTTCCTCCCATTACTATTATGATTTTTATTTGTTTTACCTAATTAATCATGTTAGATTTGCCAATGTTCACTTTTATATTTAAGATAATCAGTTCATGAAAGTTAAGATAGATAACCCTTTGGAAATAATAATAGGAATAATGGTTTCTTAAGGTTACAGGAATAGAGGGAGGGAGGGAGTGAGGGGGAACAGGGAGCAGATGGCATTGATGACTGTATAACTCCACTCAGTGGGATCGAACAACTGAGTTGTAGGTAAATGGATATATTGGATTATATAAGGTATGACCCAAAGAAAGACTGTTATAGAAAAAAATAAAATAAGGATTCCTGGGGGGGGGTAGGTTTGGGGAGGAAGGAGACAAAGGGGAGTTGGTATCAAGAAGTTCAAGAAGAAAGAAAATGCTTTGAAAATGATTGTGGTAGCAATTGTACAATGCTGCTTGATGTGAATGAACTATGGAATGTTGTGATATCTGTAAAAGCTCCCAATAGAGTGGTTATGAAGAAAGAAAATTAAATTAAAAAATAAAGAAATATTGGACACTATAAATAAATAAATAAACAAACAAACAAACAATAAATGTTGGCAAGAAAACAGGGCAATATGCAATGGTGTCACCATTGTGGGAAAGACCATGTTAGTTTTTCAAACAGGTAATTTGCATCTGATGGTCATTACAGCATTGTTCACAATGTTCATTCTTTGAAGGTTGCAAGGGTTGCTTTATGAAAATTTTGTTGGAAAACCTTAATCATCTACCCTACTTCCCTGATCTTCCTCTTCAAAGTTTTTTGGTTTCCTAAGCTCAAGGAATATTTCAAAGGAAATATGATGTGAGAAACCCAAGGCTGCCAAAGCTGTTGTTTTGACTTACTATGAATCAAAGCAACTATGATTCTTTGGGGGATGGATTAAGAAATGGAAACATCATCTTCAGAAATGTAGGGAACTAAATAAGGAACATATTAAGAAACAACAGAAGCAAACAAAAAAATAGATAAATAATTCATGAAAATTAAAAACTTCATGTTCCGAAAACATCATCAAGGGAGTAGAAAGACAATCCTCAAAGTGGGAGAAAGTATTTGTAAATCTAATATACCAGATAAGAAGCTTGTATTATAAGAAAAAAATTTCACAACTCAACAACAAAAAAGACATAAACCCCAAGTAAAACTTGGGCAATGGATCTGAATAGACATCAAAGATGTGCAAATAGCCAATAAACACATGAAACAATTCTCAACATCATTATTCATCTTGGAAATGCAAATCAAAATCACAATAACATACCCTCAGAATGGCTATGATTTTTCAAAGATGAATGAAAAAGATGTGGAGAACGTGGAACCCTCAGGTGTTGCAGGTAGGAATACAAAATACAAAAACTGCTTTGGAAAACAATGTAATGATCCCTTAAAAGGTTAAATGCAAATGACTCAAAAATCACACTCTCAGACTTAATAGTTAAGAGAATTGAAAACATAAATCCACACAAAACTCTTGATCACAAATGTTTATATCAGTATTGTTTATAATATACAAAAGTAGAAGCTATACAAATGTCCATCAACTGATGAATTGGTAAACAAAATAGAATGCATTCATGCAATGTAATACTATTCAGCCTTAAAAAGGAATGGCATTTTAATATATGTTACCACATGGACAAACTTTGAAAACATGAAAAAGAAGAAAAATCAGACAAAAAAGACTGATTTCACTTATATGAAATTGCCAGAATAGGTAGCTTCATAAAGTAGATTAGTGTCTGCCATGGGTAAAAGAAAGGGAAAATGGGACTTGACTGATAATGTGCCCTGGACTCCTTTTGGGGATGATAAAAATATGTTGAAATTAGATAGGGTGATCAATGAACAACTTTGTTGATTTTCTCTAAAACACTAATTTATAAATTAATGATGTGTCAATTATATCTCTATGAAGATGCTACTTTAAAAAGAAATGATATAGAAGAGACCACCCACATTGACTGCTGTGATAATGAGGAATGAATTCTGGTGACTTCAAAATGATCTTTTCTCTAATCTTCTCATCTGCCTTACAGAAATTGTTTTGAAGTTATTTTTTATTGCATTTTGGGATATGTTTCAACTTTATCTCCTGCCAAATTTACCTGTATTACCTAGCATCAGGTTTAGTAAAGCCAGAACACAGGATGTCAATCTTTTACTGATAATAGTAGAGGGTTTAATTTAGTTTCTACTGAGAACATAGCTACTTTCAAGGATTGTCCAAAGACTCCAACTAAAGAGGAACTTTAATTCTAGCCAATTTGTACCACTCTGCAGATTTACATCAATGTGACTTGAACCGATGTTTAGAATATTTCACATCTTAAAAGTACAGTTTCTCTATTCCCTCAGATGACCCATAACACAGGCTGTTGTGATAAATAAGGTCAGCATTGATGACTTCACACTGATCTCTATAACACTACATGCTTGTTTCCTAGAATATATGCACAGTTTCCTTTAAGGATCCTTATCAGTTCATGCTCTTCAGGAGAAATAGGTAAGTCGTGGCGGGTTCTGTCCATTTTCATTAGTTATACCTTTGTTGATTATTTTTCAGGTCCTGCCTATAGTTATAGAAGATGGGGTGCCCCCCTCCCAAAAGCAGAATAATGCTCCATTGGACGGAGCTTTCATAGTAAGCATTTTTTCCCACTAGGTGAACATCAAGCACTCACTCTGAGTTAGTGTACCCAGTGGCATGTCCTGGGAAGGTTCTCTCTGGTCACAGTGAATTTTTCATAAAAGCAGTTTCACTTGGACCTCATTTTGTGTGTGTGTGTGATGGTCAATTTAAGAGAACAGTATTTGGTTGTGAAATTTTGTTTCCTGCTCAGCAACCGTGCCACAGAATCTTTTGGGAGGCTGAACACAGTTTACAAGGACAGTGCTATGGGAAAAACTCAAGTGTACGAGTAGTTTTCTCTTTTCCATCAAAAGGTGAAATGTTGATTGATGATGAACCTTGTTTGGTTCTGGACATCTGTCAACTCCCCAAAGAGATGAAAATGTCGGTTCATGGTGCATTTGGAGTTTGTTCAAACTATTAGTCAAACTTTCTATTTAGAAGTTCTGAAAAGATTGTGCAACAATGTGCGACAAAAAGATCTGATTTGTGCCAGGTGGGAAAGTGGTTTAGCCACCCCAACAATGCACCTGCTCCTGTGGCTATCTAAGCATGTCAGTTTTTAGCAAAAACCAGCATGCCTCTCTTGTCCCGCACACCTTACTCACTTGACTTCACTCTTCCACAACTTCTTTTGTTTCCCCTCATGTAGAGGGACATGAAAAGACAGCAATTTGATGACATAGGAGAGGTGAAGACAAAGGGTGAAGACAAAGAGGTGTTGTCATCCATTCAGTAGAGGTGTTAGAAAAATGTTTCCAAGCATGGAATCGTAGATTTGACCAATATATGAAGTATAACAGATAGTGTTTTGAAGGTGATAAGATTGTTTTGTAAGACAATTTTAAATGCATAGCTTTGAGTCCCACCCCTTCTTTCGCTACCCCCTCTAAATATGCCCACATTGATCCCAGATTGTAGACTGTTATACTGAACCTGCAAAATATATTTCCATGATACTCAGAGAGGGTCAAGTAGTTGCCTGATAGAGGAAGTCATTTCTGGTTTGCACTCCACATCTCACTACAATCTTATTTTTAACTGTACCTTATTGATTTGAATCCATAATTCAGACAGGTGCATACCTTTCCTTTACTATCCTCCACTCAAACCCTTACTTTCTGGAGAAGAAAAATTCTTAAAAGTCAATTATTTAGATAATATCTTAATAGTGTGAACAGGAAAACATGCATAGACTCATTACCCTGGATTTCTAACTACTACCAGAAAAAATAGTAAAATAAATCATTCCAAAATGAAAGGTCAACTTAGTTAAATATGTTTCATCTCTTGGCTGGTGTATAGTTAAAATGCCTAAGCATAAAGGTTCTGTTATAAGGAATATTTTGTCACCAGCATATCATGGATATTTATCTAGAAGCACATTGTTTAAAGATAAGCATGCTATACTGAGAACTGCTTCATTAAAATGAACTTAAAGAACTTCACAAGCCTAGTAGGTGTGATTATAATAGCCTATCCACTCAAATATTGGCTCCAGCCCTAACTTCCTTGCTTTGCAATAGTAGCAAACTTATGAGCATTTCAAGAGTAGAAGATGTAATTTTCTTGCTACATGAGGCTCCAGCAGTGTTTCTCTGTGATCATGACAGAATGCCAACCCTATTTCAGTTGATTGTCAATGCAGGTAGCCTGAATTTAGCTTGACTCAGAATATCTTCAAACCAGAAGCTTGTGAGCAAAGATATTGTTGAATTCATTACTGTTTAGTACTTATTAGAAGCTAGCTTAATTTACATGTAGAACTCTTCTTACCAAACTACACATTACCATTTCGTAGTAATTCTACATTGGGTGGCATGATAGAAAGTCAATTAGTAAAACATGTTACATTTTCTGCTAAAGTATTAATGAGTATGTTATCAGGATTTTTAGATCTCTGAAAAGAAAATTATGACCCTATCCTAAGCCATTAGCTTAATTCTACCTCAAAAGTACTCTGAGGTCATTGAAATAAGTCCTTTATCCCATTTCCCTCTTTCTATTGCCAATGAGGATACTCTGAGATGGATTTATATGCATTCTAGTCAGTGCTCAACAATTACAAGGCACGGGTTCCCTCTGGGACAACTTATTTTTCTACCCTTACTTTACTCCCATCCTACTTTCTCACTGACTACATTTTTAAAAAATCTCCATGGGTATTTTCATTAGCTGCTTCACATACATTTTGCAAAGAGAAGGGATATAAATAAATACAGATTTTTAATAGTGTTATGTGAAGGATCTTTGACAAAGCAGTGTGATAAAAATCTTATCAGGAAAAGAGACTTCTGTAGAATCTCTGTGGGTAGAAATTCCATTCTCACATAATTAAAAAGTCATAACAGGGATATGTTACAGCCCACCTGACCAGGAGACCCAGATAGAAATGTTAATTGAGATTGTAGAAGCTGTGAAATGAGGCCAGGTAAGTAATAATGGAAGACTTTAATTACTCAATCATAGATTGGCAAAATGCCTCACTGGGACAAGGGATGGAAGCAAGATTCATAGATAAGAAAAATTCTTGCCTCTTAGAGAAGGTAGAGGCGCCTGTGTGATGGTAAAATACACCAAACTGGGTTCTGAGGGTGAATGGGAACTGGCCTACATGGTGATGCAGAATCCTTAACAGTGACCACCACCAAACTTCATGACATGGCCGGATGAACAAATTAAAACGCACTGCATGTTTATTTATATGAGAAAATACAATATGACAAAAATGAAAGTAAGGGTTTTAAAATTAATAATCCACAAGACAGAAGGCATGAGAATATTTTCAAAACAGCGTACCAAAAATCCAGGAAAAACTGGAAGGGGATAGAATGAAGCTTAGTGGTCAGTTAAAAGAGTCAGAAATTTATTTCTTGGGGTTGGAGAAAGAGAGATCTTTTCATAATATAGAAAAAGAATCAAGGGGGTGTGTGGGCTAGGACTGGGAAATCCATAAAATATGGAAGGTCAGTCCCGCAATGGTGGTGATCTACAAGTAGGTGTTTGGCTTGACAATCAGGCTGGACAGGGGCAGAGGGAGAATGGATGTTTACCTATGAATATTTATAGATTTGATAGTGTATTTGTATATGTAAATTCATCTTTGCAGCAAATATATCCATGAATATATCCATGGTGAACACACGGGGGCATAAAGTTATGGACATTTCTTAGTCATAGTGAAGCCCATTGAAGGAATGAGTCACTGGCCCTGGGGTATCAAGAGCCTAGTATTGGGGAACAGTAAGGTCAGCTGGCATTAGTCAGGTAGTGTTCTCCATTCTGCTTTGGTGACTTATGACTTAGTCATTAGTTTTCCTTGGAGGTGTGGTCTTGTTCCTGTATAAATAGACAGTGTCGAGAGCTTTTTCACTTCTTGCTGGTCTGGATCCTGAGACTAGCTCATCTAACTCCAGTTTGGGGTCTTGAACCAACACCTCAGCATATTACCTGAGTCTTTATAACAAGTCTGTGGGCTGGTATTTATTGCATTTATGGATTAGAAAATTAAATTCATCTGGGGGCAATTGTAAATTGTATGGTGAAGGATGTACTAAGAAGAAATTTGTCAGCTTTTAGGTATAGTGTGTATTACATGTGACCACACATAGCCTCTCTTCTAGAAATATTTGAGACTTGCTCTTTTATCTGACAACCACATGGAACTGTAATTAAGTAGAGGCTCATAAAATACCTAATAACAAGTTAAAAACCTCTTGGGGGCTAAAATAATAAGATGCAGAAAGGTCAAGCAAATTAACATACTGACATTTTCGAGAGTCAAATATGCATGTTTGTAATAGATACATTAAAAAGTATTACTCAAAGTATTGTTAGTTGAACAAGATTTGGAGAAAAAGACTATGGGGAAGAGGTTTATCAATGGCTAGAAACTAGTGGAGAGAATAGTGTAAAAATCTCCCATTGGTGATTGTTTCCAGGCCTAATAGTATACTTGAGCAATTTTGTAAAAAAAAATCTAAGGGAGTAAAGAGATATGTTGAAGGAGAACCAGTCTACGAAGTTTTCATGAGTATTTGAGTAGAGAAAATGACTGGACAAATAGCATCCATAGGCATAAACTAATGAAATTTTCACAACAAAGGAAGTGTAATTCAGTACTTTATCAATTACAAGATATTTTCATACCCAATGCTTTATTTAGTCTTTATAACAAGTCTGTGGACTGGTATTTATTGCATTTATAGATTAGAAAACTAAATCCAACTGGGGGCAATCTGGCTCATTTCCACAAGTAGACATTTTTGTGACTCAGTCCATGCCCCTAGGCCAAGTACCCTCTTCCAAAGTAGCAGACTGCAGAATTACAAGTAGAAAATTTGAAAAAGGAACAATTTTTAAGGGCCGGCCACATACTGAGTAATATATCTGGAGAATGTACTAACCCAGGAACAGGACTGAGAAATGGAAATGGAAATGAACACAAAGGAGGTTCAGCAAACTGTGAAAGAAAGGGATATGCCAGATTACTATCTGGGATCCATTTCTTCATACTCCAAATCCCATAAGAAGCTGTTCTTGCTAAATGAGTGCAAAACAAAAGCTGATTCTCTCAGAAGACCTATCCCAGCCTTAGGAATGTAGACTGCTGTTGTGGCGGTCATGTGCTTATGTCAATTTCATGATGGAAATGCAGGGGTGGAGTCTGTTCTGTCAATCTGGAGATAGCCATTGAATAGCCAATGAAGCTTCTGTGTGGGCATGGCTTTCTCCTGCGACTTCTGGGAAACCTCGTAGTATTTCCCTGGTGGAGATGAGAAGCCACTCTCTCCCCCCGCCCCCCAGTTGTTGGGAGACAGTCTCTGAGATGATGAATTAGGGAAAAGACAAGATGGCAGTGTCTGAGGAGCTGAAGGAGCCAGAGGAGAAGCCACACGTCCTTACCCTGATGGAACCAGACCTCTAAAGCTGGAGAAGCCATGTGGAGACCCCTGCCAGTGCTGAGTTGCTTCTCCCACCACTGGATGCTGTTGACGGACCCTGAGCCCTGGAAGCGAGGAGCCATGGGGAGACCCCTGTCAGTGCTGGGACTCTGTACCCACTGGCCTGTGACTTCGTGAGTCAGAAGGAGGCTTGATAGACTGCTATCAGGCACATGGGCTAATACTGGACTTATGACTTTGAACTGCACTGGGTTGTGATGCTTTCTCAGTGTTCCATTTGTCTTGTATATAAACTTTATCCTTATATCCATATGTGTGTCTATGAATTTGTTTCTCTAGTCTACCCAGACTAACACAGCTGTCCTCCAGCATCACAGTCTCCCGGGCATAACCTTTCCTTTACTTTTTTGCTAGAAACATACCATCCTGTGTGACCTTGAGGAGTCAATGGGATCAGGTATCAGAAGACCCAAAACAAATCATCAAATCAGTGAAAGCAAGGAGGATCAGAGTGGAGGCCCAAAGTCCATCTGTAGACAATTGAACATCTCCTAACAGAAGGGTCACAAGAACAGCCAGCCAAGGTGCAGTATAGCACCGACGAAACACACATTTCTCTAGTTTTTTATTGCCTCTCTTCCCTTATCATGAGCCCAGTTCTACTTTATAAATCTGGCTATATCAGAGCATGTGCACTGGTACAGAGAAGAGCTCTTAACGCAAGGAATCCAGCTCAGATAAACCCTTCTTTAACAATAATGGGAGTAACAATACCATGAGGGGAAGGGGAAGGTGGGGGCAAAGGGAAGAAAGAGGAAACTAATCACTATAATCAATGCATAATTGTCGTCCCACCCAACCCCAGGTGAATGAATAACAGAACCGTGGGTGAAGGGAGAGAGCGGTTTGTGTAAGATATGAAAATAATAATAACTTATAATTTATTAAGGGGTCAAGATGGTGGGAGGGTGGAGGAAAGAGGAGAAAAATAGAAGCGGATACCCAAGTCTCAAGTAGAAAGAAAATGTTTTGAAAGTGATGATGGCAACATATGTACAAATGTGCCTGATATAATTGATGTATGGATTGTTGTAACAGCTGTAAGAGGTCTCAATAAAGTCATTCATTTAAAAGAATTACAGCTGATGAAACACACACAAAGAGAAAGAGGGACCCAATTTTAAGTATGTGAAGAGACTTGAAGA
The DNA here is from genome assembly GCA_004026705.1 of Nesogale talazaci. Lineage (NCBI taxonomy): Eukaryota > Metazoa > Chordata > Mammalia > Afrosoricida > Tenrecidae > Nesogale > Nesogale talazaci. The sequence continues at coordinate 29,613 of PVJH01006521.1, read as the reverse complement.
GTTATCTGGTTTTACTCAAAGGTGGATTAATAATTCCATGCCCAAGATGCTTTTATAAATTGTAATAAAAAGATATTTACAGATAGGAAAAACATGTGACCAGATCCAGTCTCTGTCCTAGGTAGTATGGTGAAGCATTTAAGAACATAGACTCTGAAATAAGTAAGCTTACTTTTAAATTCACTCACCTGTCTTTTAAACTCGTTGTATACACTTGGGAAAGATACTAATGTCTCTGATCTTGGTTTTCTTACCCATATAAAAAGATAAGTCCAAACCTCACAGATTTGAGTAATATTGAAAAGCATGAAGAATACATACATAAACAGACACTTCTTCACAACGAAATTGGGCCCCATGCCTATTTCATTCTGTAAATGTTTCCTTCCTTCGGAGATTCCAGTATTTTTTCCTGTACTGCTTCCCACTACAGTTCTAGAAAGTCAAATATTCCCCTTTCCAGCCCCCCTTCCCTTATGCCTGGGCACAGACAAGTGACCAGGAAACATTAAGGCACTTGGGAAAATCTGTAACACTTCCGATGCTTTTCATGAAGGAGATGAGCATACCTGCACTCTCGAGTTTCCCCTTCTTGCGAACATAGATGTGGAGCCTGAAGCTGTCGGTGGGAGAATATAGGGAGCAAACAAATGCAAAAAGTCTATATTTTTGATGAAGGGGCTGAGCTGTTGAACTTCTTGTTACAGAAGAAACATAACTATCTTCCTTTTTACTTTAAGGATACCTTGAGGTATAATGGTTATGAGCTGGGTTAACCTCAAGGTCAGCAGTTCGAAACTACTGGAAGCTTCTCTGGAGAAAGATGGGCCTTCTTCTCCTATAAAGAGTTAGAATCTCAGAAAATCACTACCTTTCCCTATAGGATCACTATTAGCCCACTTGATGGCAGAAAGTTTGGAGTTTTTATTTGACTTAAACCAATGTTAAGCCAAGCGTGTGCATCATTGATGTGTCACAAATTTAATTTTTCAAATTTCTTGTTCTCCAGTTTACACACCTCTGGATGGAGGTAATTTTGATACAACTGATGAACCATTAACATGGTCCATCATACCCCATTTGTCTGGCATTTTTGATAATTTGTTAAAACTCGTGAGTGATTTTAAGAGTTCATATTTTTTTAAAGTTTTAGAGCATGGGTTCATCCACAGCTGTAAATTTCAAACAATTTTAATTGTAAGAAAATAATAAGGCCTTATACTATATTTTAAAAAGCCTATTAGTGATGGATTAATGATCTTTTGTAAATTAGGAAATTACTAGAAAATCATATAGAAAACAATTTTTAACTCTTGCAATGGGAAAAATGTCATGCACAAGAAGAATATTATAGAAATCTTTAAGAAAAATGAAAAGATCTGGTCACATTAAAATTAGAAGTTTCTATCAGCTAAGTTCATAAGGCAACATAAAGGGTAAGTAGTAAAGGTAAAAGTAACATATATCAGATGAATAATTACAGTTGCTAACACGTTGTTAAAAACATGTACAATTCAGAAAGAAATCAGTAACTACTGATTATTAAAAAGCAACATAAAACTTATCCAAAAAGAAATATGAGTGATAAAATACAGAGAACATTTGAGCAGAGTTTTAACCTAAAGAGACAGGGGAGTCGCAAAGTCATACAAGAGAAGATGTTCCGGCTCAGTAGTTGGTGTTCTTGTCTGATATGTGCCATCTAGTGATTCTTGACGCATGGTGAGCCTGTGAACACCATCTGCTCCTGTGCCATCTTCCCAACCGCTCTACTGTTTGGGCCCACTGCTGCAGCCACTGTGCTAATTCATCTTCTTAAGGTCGTCTTTCTGTTCATTTCCCCTCCTCTTTGCCAAGCACGGTGTCCTTCTCCAAGGAATGATCTCTCCTCATAACATGTCTAGAGTATGTGAAACAAAGTCTCACCATTTTTGCCTCAAGATAGCATTCTCCCTTTGCATCTTCAAGTCAGAGCTGTCTGTGCTATCGGCAGTCCATATGTTGTTAATATTCTTCACCAACTCCATAGTTCAGATGCAACTTGAGGGTTTTTGTTGTTGTTGTTTTGGTTGTTTTCAGTTTTCCTTGTTCAATGCCCAGCCTTCACATGCATATGAGACTATTTGGCTAACTGACTGGGGGAATCTCTATTGATACCCATTCCAAAGAAAGGTGATCCAGCAGAATGCACAGATTATAGAGCAATCTCAGTGATCACATGCAAGAAAAATTTTACTGAAGATTACCTAACAGCAATTAGAGTTGTACATTGCCAGGGTTTCAGGCCAGGTTCAGAGGAGGATCTAGTGCAAAGGACATCATCACTGATTCAGAAGGATCTGGTCTGAAAGCAGATAATACCATAGAAATGTTTTCCTATGTTTCATTGAACATGCAAAGGCACTTGTCATTAGGGAAATGAAATTTCAAGACATAAGTAAGTGCCTTTGCATACTTATTTGAGAACACACTCACTCCCCCACCCCAAAACTCACAAAACCCCACTGCCATTTTATATCCACATGAAGAATGACTATCTCAAATAGTAGGAACTAGGTAGGGCAAATAGTAGGTCCTAGCCAGCTAGTCAGCATGAAGAGTCATACAGCCACTTTGAAAAAGAATTTGGAAACTTCTTAAAAACTTAAACCACATTACCCATCACTGAGTTTTTATTGTTAGGCACCACATCAAGTTGGTTCTGACTCATAGCAACCCTTCTTCTAGCACTTGACCACACACAGAGACCTCAAAATATTAGGTAATCAAATGAGCATCATATGATGCACTTTAGTTCATGGACAATGGACTGACATTCAACTCTGCAGACCACAGCAAATGATTGATGGCACGGCAAAAAATGGGAACTCCAGAACACTTGAGTGTGCTATGCAGAACCTGAACACAGATGAAGTGGGAGTTGTTCAAATAAAGCAAGGGGATTGTGCATGCTTTAAAATCAGGAAATACATTTTCAGAATAGCATTCTTATGTCATACTTATTCAACACTTACACTGAGCAAATAAGTTGAGAAACTAGTCTATATGAAAAACTGGAGGAAGTTTCATTTGTAACTTGTGATATATAATTGGCATAACCTTGCTGGCTGAAAATGATGAGGGTTTGAATCATTTACTAAGGAAGATCTGAGACGACAGCCTTCCATAAGGATGACAGCTGCATGCAAAGCCAATATCAGATTCATTTCAGTTCACTGATGCCCATGAGTTGAGCCACATCAGCTAATGAAGGTCTGAAAAGCTTCTCTCCATTCATGTCATTAAGATGGACTCTGCTTTGAGAGGAAACTCTTCCCTCGTTGTATCTTGAGCACCTTCTAACCATCTTCCAGTAACCTATCGTTACTGCTGCTATTGATTAGGTTTTCAGTGATTGAAGTGATAAAAGTGCACCTGTTCTTCCATCTCCATAGTTTGCCTTAGTCTGGAAGCTCTGCTGAATCCTCTTCACTTTGGGCCACCCTACCAGAAAGACCAGTGTCATGGTTTTCAATATCGCAGCAGCAGACAAGTCACTAAACTGACAGACTGACAGGTGAGGGTGGGTTTGCCTACCGTAACACAAGAGAGCCACAGTTCTGTGGAAAGGAGGCTGGGGGAAGCAGATGAATAATATATTTCAAAGGGATTAATTGCAAAGAGTGGAGAAATTTGGTGGCGTGCTGGCTAATTTTTCTGTCTTAACCAAGGTAGTATTTTTTAAAGTATATGCACACTTTCAATAAATCCAGTGCTGGGATTCAGCTGGGTTGTACCAGTTCAGTAGAACCAATACCTACTTCTTTGTGAGTTCACGAAATTAGGATAGGACATCATCAGGACAATTGGTGACATTTTAAAATAGGTAATACTAGTAAGTGCAACAATCATAAAATGACTCAATAATAAGGATGTACAACATGGAGAAGATTATTATGATGAAGATGCTAAGCAAGATGGTGACTAATCTGATGACGTATGATTCAAAGTGTAGTGAATTAGCTAGACAATAGAGTCCCTCAGGGAGATGTTATTGACCAGAAGCAATATGAACTAGCTGGGGAGTAGGAGAACATGTTGACACAAATATCTATTAAAATAGATACTTCAACATTTGTGTTTATCTGCCAAAGTTCATAAAGACCTAAGTGGGCATCTTTACAAGGGAATTGTTAAATAAACCATGTGCTGTGCCGTATACCCATACGCAACAGTATGGGTAAAAAGAATGAGGGCACCTCTTTGTCTCTTCACATGAAAAATTTTCCAATATTCTCCTTAATTTGATTTTTCCTATGAATGTTTTGAAGCTTCTTAATATTATTAAGCAGGGGGTGTGTGTCATATGACTTTTCACACATGAGCCACATTTGTAAAAAGACAGAGAAAAAGTACTCCGTGGAATGAATTACTAGAAAATAGTATGGAAAGATATACCCCCCAAAATTGGTTACAGTTATTTTCAAGAAAGGGTGTTAGATGAAAGTGCAATTCGCGGGATTTGGTGCCCTAAAACTTTTATGTTTTATGGAAGTATTTTCTGTTGTTTGGGTTGTAATGAACTTGTTTGTCACTGAAGCTTCCAAGCCCATTTCAATTTTACTTTCCCTCCTCTTGTTTTAAAGCCACTCAAACCACTCTTTAGGTTTGAGGGTTAAGGAAGCTGATGGACTTATTTTTTAAAAGAAACATACTATATGTACCTATACACCCCAACATAAGAAATGAAAGTAACAATAGTATCCTATTAAATCTGCCACATAATTTCTTAAAATACTGAAGTATTTTCAATTGATATGTATAGGTAAGTATATAGATATAGATCACCTTAGATAAAAGTGACCAGAATTTAAGCAGGACACCACTGACTGGGGACGGGGGAGGGGGGTGTTCGTTTTTATTGTTGTTGTTGTTTTTTAGACATCATTGCCCTGGTGGGAGTAGGAAGCCCAGCCTTGCTCCTGGAGAGCTGCTGCTAGATTTGAACCACCAGCCCTGTGGGCTGCAGTCCAGCACACAACCACTATCCCACCAGGGCTCAGTCCCGGGGGGGGGGTGTTCTTGATTAAAAATTTGCTCTATACGGAGCAACAAATATTTTCATAGAATGAAAAAAATAGTATTGTAATATATTTATTTTAATTTTAAAATGCCATGGGTCATTGTTAAATGGTCAAAAAGCAGATGTCTGGTCACTTTACCTTAAACACATTTATGTATGCAGACATGTGTGTGTATTAATTTTTAAAAGGTTTCCCTTCTCTCCGTCATTGTGAACACTGTGCCATCATCTTCATACGAGGGGCCTTCACATAAAATTTGCTAGGATTCAGGACGAAGGTCTACTCTGAGCTTTGCTCTCTGTCATGTTCCTCTTTTATTCCCTTCTTACTTGGAAATCTTTTATTATTTTATTCATTTCCCTGACGATGTAAGTCCCTCAGGACTCTAGCGAAGCCTGAGAGATGCCTTTCACAAAGGTTCCTCTGCCCTTCCTGCAGCTTTTAAGGGCTGTCAAAGGAAAGACTTTAAGTTTAGACCCTACAGGCCCATCTTCCTGAGCGATGAGACTATCCCTCTAATTGAGAGAAAATACAAATGTCAGTGTCAACGTCTAAATGAACCTGTGTCTTTTCTTGTAGGAAATATGTGGAACCAATCACACTCTATATAATCAAAGGCTGTCTTTTTAATCCTTAAATTAAAAAAATTAAAAATCTCATCATGGTTCTCAACGTAAATGTTTCTTCTATTCATCAACTCTTTATGTTTCCTAATTAAGATAAGTAGGAGCATACCTCCTGATAGTGCCAATTAAGTATGGATATGAAGCATTCAAGTGGGCACTCATTTCTTCTTCTGAGATATCTTGACACGAGGCAGTGGGTATTAGGGGCAAGAGGGGGGGAGGTTGAGGACTATAGGATTGCCCCTTTTTATGAGAGAGCTCGCAACCAATTTTACTTTGAAAACTGCAAGTGTTCACATTTCCCAGTTGGACAATACTGGCGGATCTATTTCCCAGAAGGACTCCATTGCCTATTATAGTTCTCTCTTTCTCTCTCTCTCTCTCTCTCTCTCTCTCTCTCTCTCTCTCTCTCTCTCTTTTGGCTAATGTAAGCTAGCGCTAGCCTCCACTAGCTAACTGGGTAATAGTTCAATTACAGTAATTCTTATGAGAGGACTCAAGAGTGTTGAAGAATACACAATATTTAGTTGTCCCTAGTGAGAAAAGCAAGAAAAAGAAGTGGGGGGGGTGTGATAAAGATTAAAATAGCTTTTTCTTTTTGACTTCTTGAAGTTACAGAAAGACTAGTTGCAAGAACCAGAGAAATACATGTAATCAAGTGCTCTAAAAAATACACAATTCTCCCTCTTTCTCCCCACCATCCTTTCCCCTCTCCCCTATTCTCTTCCTCCCTCATTCCTCCGTGCCTTCCCTACCTCAGAAAGTAATCTCATCCTTTCGTCACATATTATTGAAATCCCAGGTCTTAAAAAAACTCTCATTTTTGCCCAGACTGAGAGCATGTCATTTGGAAGTGATGTGCAAGGCAGGAGATAACCAGGTAGAACTCAGCGATTCGCCACAGAAAATGGTTCCATGTTTGGCCGTAATGCTATCAGAGTCTGTCCCTCAATAGCTCTTTACTGCTCTGAGCTCAGAATCTGCTGATTCAAGACTTCGCCTGCATGGGGAGGCGTGAGGGTGGGAGAGAAAGGGAAGCCTAGCGGTGCAGGAGGAGTTAGGAAGAAATATTAATAGTCCTTCCAGAACACATAAGTCAGAGGATTTTTTGAAATAGAAATGGGGCCCCCTCCCTTTCTCTTCCCCTCACTCCTTCTACCGCTCGTTTCGTGTCTTCATTGCATACTGTGGTCGTGTTGATGGGGAGGGAAGAATCTTGTCCGCTAGCTGCTTCGTACCGAGCAGATGCACTTGAGTTGAAAATGGTTAGCGGTTAGGGGTTAGCCATATACAGGCGGCAGACATGATAAAGGTAAGTCTGGATGTTTGGGTGGTGCAGTAATGGGAATTCAAAAAACGAAAGACTTCAAATCGCCCCAAAGCACATTGATGCACACGTCCATTTCCATTTGTATAGCTTCCAGAGAGAATCCCTACAAACCCCCAAACGAGCTGACAGAATAAAAACATCTAGAAGTAAGTTAGATACATTTATATTCCATTAATAACTCTTCTTTCAGTGCGGGTAGCGTCCCACAAATTCAGGGAGGGGAGATAATCAGCTTTGAACCAGGGAGGGTTTAATTTGTCGGTTTTTCATTTGTCAATGATAGTTGGACCCTAATGGCGGTTCCGAATCTCTCCTTACACTTGGATCTAAGCATATTTTAAATTCATGGAAGAAGTAAGTTGTCATTTCTATAAAGTGCTTTGTTCTAATGATGGCCTTTTAACTTTCCCTGAGATTTGAATCAAGACTGTTTCATATTATGGAAACATTTAAGACTCATTTATTAATAATGCTCTTGAGACTATAGAACAAGGGCCATCAGGATATGCTAATAAATCCACAGATTGTATTTATGTTTCTACATATTTTTCAAATGTCTCATTTCGCATCAGGAAGCCAGACTCCTCAGATACTTTTCTGTGATAATATCTCCCATCAAAAGCATGCATTAATTGAGGAACTCGATAAGAAGCCCTGTGGATCAAAGTAAACAAAAAGGCATAAAACATGAATGTTTAAATATTTATTCATGTCTATGAACATTAGCTGATCTTAAGTATTTAGTTATGCAAATAATTTATCTAATGTGAGAGAAGAAAGCAAGGGACGAGGAGAACCCATGCTGCTTTGTTGCCATGTCTAAGATGACAGCCTGTTCCCACGCTGAACAGCTTTTCCATCTGATTGTGATTTTTGTTTCCAATCCAGGCATTCCAATACTTGTAGCCTCTGGTACATGTCCATTATTCGAGCCTCAAACCAAATGCCAAGGTTCACTTAACAATTAAGTACTTTGGCACATGCATACATAACATGAATTCATGATAAATTGTGTTCCAATGGGAACCAGAATTATGCCTGGAAATAGGGAGGTGGGGAATGAAGCACTTTAAGCAACTTATCCACCACCTTTACACTTTGATTCTTAAAAATACTGTTGCATTTTGAGATGTGATCATGAGCTATTACAGCAAGACAGTACAGGACTTGAAGTCTTACTTCATCATGAATAGCACAGAATTTTTATTTCTTACCCAGATTATTGCTCCAGGTAATGTATATACAAAATCTGAGTAAACATTGGTTAAACTAATAAGTTACAAGGTAATATCAAATTTAAGAGATCAGTTAATTCAGGTACTGGTATAATACTTTGTCTTATTGCAATTATTAAGCAATTTTCAAAATTGTTCAATCCTAATTCTTTCAATGTTTCATTTCTACTACATTAATGAAATAAAAAACTCCTTGTTTTTTTTTTCAAAATAGAAAAAAAGAAACAAAAACTTGTAGACAAACTAACTCAAACTATTAGTATCAGTAATTATTTTATAATATACTTAAAACAAGAGATGAAAGAAGATAATTACAGCAGCAAATGCTTAAGGTAGTAAAAATAAGCTAATTGTTTTAAATAAAATGATTATTATAAAATGTCCTCAAAAAATTTTTCTCATGGACTAAATCCAGAAAAGTCAAAGATAATAGTTTGAGATCAGCAAGTCTGACCACATTTTGGAGACATATTAGGAGCTTAGGAAGTAGAACTTTCGGCTAAGTTAAGCTGTGATGGAGATAACAATAGGAAATGGAGCGACAAGTATTAAAAAAGTGCTATATGTTATCTCAGAAGAATTGACAGTTCCTTCTCTGTTCCATTCCTAACAGTGGCCACTTATGCTTCTGCTAAGATCATCATTACATAAGTGACTATGGAATAAGATAATTTGCCTCACATTGTAGGAACCTTTGAATAACTTGGACTTTCTATCAAGAGTGTTCAATATTTGGTGCTTATCCAAAGACTTCCACCAGCAGCACCAGCATCATCAATATCATCTGAACGGAAATGCATGTTATACACCTTACTTATCCCATTCACTCATCACATTAAATCTCTATGTGCATTTATACCTTCTACTTAAGTACAATTACTAAGCCAAAGTATATAACTATTTAAGGACTTCTATCAATTGTCAAATTGCCTTTCAAAAAAATTATAACAGCTTGAAATTCCACTAGCAGTGTATGGAAAATGCCACTTTCTTGTAACTCAATCACGTGGGACCTATTTTCTGAAATTGTTAGCAACTTAGTAAGTAAAATGCAAAATTAAAATTTTTTCATATGTTTGTCAACCATATTCAGTCAAACTTATTAGGAAAAAAATTGAAGCGATGGCAGTGTTTATGGCATTTGTCCTGAATGGTAGAAGTGAGAAAAGAGAAGCTAAGTCCCAAGTGTTATAGCCCACATACAGCAAAGATTTCAGGAGCATCCAATTAAACAAATGTATAAATTCTTTCCTCCTATTCTCCTTCCCTCCATTGTACCACAGTCCACTAATCCAAGAAAATAATAATAATAACTAATATTTTGAGGTGGAATGTGGAGAGGCAGTCTTTGCATATTGTTTCTTCGCTTCTTCTATTCACTTCAAAGCACTCTTTAGAACATGCAATTTCAATGGAAGTTATACAGCTGTCAGATCAGAGTCTCCTCTAGCTTTTGCACAACAAGGGTGATATTTTCAGCAATATGCTCGTTATAGAACTCCACTCCAACTAAACAACTTGGATACACTATGGAGTTCACTGAGCAGGGCTTAACTGGTATGGAAATATCGCCTTTGATCCTGACGAAACGCGTTTGGAGGAAATTTGGGATCTGCCAGAGAAGAAGGTAGATTTGAGTGACGGCGCAGTGGAAAGCGGCAGCTGGGGAAGACAGACTAGAAGTACCACAGTGGAGGCATGAGAGCTAACCTCAACCAAACCCACTTTCACTGAGTTGATTCTGACACATAGTAACTGAAAGGATAGAGTAGAACTTCCCATAGAGTTTCCATGGCTACAGTCTTTATAGAAGCACACTGCCACATTCTTCTGTGGAATAGCTAGTGGTTTTGAACCTGTGACCTTTACTTAGCAGCCAAGCATTTCAACCACTGTGCCTCATAGGCTCCTCGGAGTCAGGAGAGAGGCCCAAAAACACTGGAGAGAAAAGAATTTTCATCATTATACCCCCAAATATTTATTTTTACATTTGTGCTTTATATAACTATCAATTTCTGGATGAAGTTTTTCATTATAATTTAAGCTAAATTTGTCTCTTCTCCATTTCTCTTTTCCCTCAGTGCTAGATTAGGGGAAAGGTTTTCATTTTTCCCCCCCAGAAGTTCCAAAAAACGATCTTGGAATTGGAATATGACATTAGCACCTTAACAGAATTGTAGCATCTTTGTTTTTCCGATATTGGGGGTAATAACTTCTCTACTCATTTGTCATTTCACTTATTCTAAATGGAAATTTTAGATCACAAACTCTTGAAACTGTTTATGTATACTTCCATTTAGAAACCCAGAACTTTGCAGATCTACGGTGCCAAGCCCTCATTCCATGGTTTAAGGTAACAGGGTTCTTAAGATACTAGACTGCATTCAGGTTTTCTCTGAAACTATGGTGGAGTAGCAGCCAGACCCTGCGCTCCTAAATATTATTTCAGGGTTCTTAAGGACACAATCAGCATTCTGATAAAGCGTTCCAGAAAAGTTTTCTTTCTTTATTGGATGTTAGCTGGAAAGGAAAGCAGAAATAAGCTCAGTTGAGTTGGGGACAGATTATATTGTGACCAGACTTTGGATTTCTGCAATTTTCTTTCCTCCAGTTCTTCCCGGGGTTCATCATTACCTTCAGAGAGCTTGAACTGAGTCTGTTCAGCTTGTAAATTCAAAATCTGAGTTTTCCCTTTAAAGACTATTATTCAATTATGTTCACAACTTTCATTGAAATGCCTAAATTTCTTTTTTTAGTGTATTTAGAAATCTGTGATTAATCCCTAGTTACAATCTGACAGTTTATCAGGCACATTTCTAAAAATTCTGTAATTAATTTTAAGGCATAGCTCATTTCCCCTCATTTTACTTACATTTATGTCACTATATATGTTATATTGCAGATATTAATGCTTCATTCTAGCAAAATTTATATGTTCATTTCCACATCTATGGAGTAAAGTAAGAATGCTTCACTACATGAAATTATATTTTTCAAAAAATTTAAATATAGAAAGTATTTAAACTCTCATCCTTCAAGAATATTTACTAGATTCAATATTAGTAAAACAGGGAACTCAAAGTCTAACAAAAATTCAATTAAGTCCTCACTCCAATACTCTTTTCACCCCTCCATGTGCTTCTACTTCTTTAATTATTGAGTCATTGCCCCAAAGTTATTCCATGGTGGAATGGACTTAAAGGTTTCCTGAGATCTGATAAGAGTACAAGAATCACAAGACATCTGAAACCAACTTTTGAGAAAAGAAGCAATAAACATGACCAAGTACCAAATCAGAATTCAAGAGCAAGGTGCCAAAGAGGACTGATGGGATTCAAAATGAGACCTTAATTTCCAGGAAGGGTCAAACACACTTGAAAGAATCCAGCCTTCTCATTTTCCCTGGAGTCACTCTTGTTTTTACTGCATCATGAGCATGCTTAAGTGTGTGCCACTCCCAAACTTCACAGCTATTTCTCCTGCACATGCTTTCAGAAGTGTGATTTCCTTTCTCAACATGGTCTTGTGGGCTCTTTCAGAACATCGCTGACAGTTTCTAGTGTACCAAAAAATCCCTTTCTCTCTTCTCAGCATATTTACTTGCAGATATTCTACTAGCAGATGATGTTTCCTCAAAAAAGAACCACTAAATATTTGGTGAAATCTAACACCATGAGAATCAAGAATCTCAGCAATTGGGAGAAATACTACTAGAATACTACTAGAAATCATCATGATGGAATCAGTAGGATAGGACAGTAAAACTCATTGTCACTGAGTTGATTCTGACTCAAAATAACCGTATTGGACAAGGTAGAACTGCCGCTGGGGTTTTTGAGATGGTTCAGTCTTTTACGGGAATAGAAAACCTTATCTTTCACCCACAGAGTGGCTGCTCATTTTGAACTGCTGACCAATGTATTACCACTACCCACTAGAGGTCTTGGGTAGAACAGTAGAGAACTTCGATTAATTTCTCCAAAAATATATGATATATAGTGAGCATGTAGAAGAGCGAGCTAGATGTCATAGGTATTAATAGTTACATTACTGAAATAAGAACTTCAAAAGATGATCTATAAAACAAGATGCACTTGCCAGAAGAGTGAGTTAATGAATAGGGATTTAAGTGTGGGAATTTTACCAGAATGCAGCAGAAATGAAAAAAGATATGGATATGAAAATAAAATGAAGAGATAGGGTCAAAAAAGCCAGAGGTTTCATCATTCGATTACAAATTGTTCACAGTAAGAAAACGGAGGAGAAGTGATGCATTAAAATATATATAAATTTTCCTGAAAGTGAAACAAACAAATAAAAATTACAGAAAGAAAAACTTTTTATTAAAAAGAACTTTTTGTTGTTATTGTTAAATGGTATCACCTTGGTTGCAACTCATAGAGCCCACATATGTGTGTAACAGAACAAAATAGTGTCCAGTCTTCCGCCATCCTCACAATCAGTGCAATGTTTGAACTCATTTTTCCAGGCATTCTATCAATCCATTTCATTGAGGGTCTTCTTTCTTTTCACTGACCCTCTAATTTACTAAGCACGATGTTCTTTGACTTGTCGCTAAAAATATATATACATGGTGTATGAGAGGATGTCTCATCATCTGATTCTGAAGAAACATCTTGACTGTACTTTTTCCAAGGCAGATTTGTTCTTACGTCTGGCAGCTTGGTATATATGCAATATTCTTTGCTAATATACCACTTCTTAAATCAGCCTTCTTCATTGCCCAGCTTTCTTATGCATATGAAGTGGTTGAAAAGATAGTGGTTTGGAATAGGCACACTTCATTCCAAGGCAATGCATCATCCGATTATTATTGGGACTGCTGCTTACATGGCCATGGTCTTAGTTATCTAGTGCTCCTATAAGAGATATGACACAGGTGGAGTGGCTTTAGCAAACATAAATCTATTTTCTCAAGTTCAGAGGCTACAAGTTTGAATTCAGAGTGCTGCTCACAAGAAAGACTTTTTCTCATGGTCAACTCTGGAATAAGATTGTGCGGATCAAGACAAGATCTTTTTAACTGCATCCACAGACAGAGGTCTCTTTGGCCTGTGCTCCTTATTCTGGTCTCTGCCCTGATTGGGGAAGTGTCACAAAGTTCTCTAGCTATACCTAGAAGTTTCCAGAGGCATCCCACTTGACCAGGAAGTGTATTGCCTAAAGATATTCTCTTGTGACATGGGTCTGTTCCCAAGCCATGTGGCCACCATTTCTCTGCCACATCTCTCTGTACCTTGCACTTTCTCCTTTGCTACAGCTCTCTTCCTCTGTGTGTTCTATTCTAGGAGAATCTCAGCACAGGAACCCCAGATTCAAAGGACATTCTCTGCTCCTGTCTTTTCTTCTTGAAAGTACCAACTCTGCTTTTTCTACAGTTGTGTCTTGTGTGTTGTTGTGATGCTGGAATCTCTGTCACTGGTAGTCCAATGCCAGCAGGGTCACCAAAGTAAATGAGTTTCAGTGGAACTTCCAGACTAAAAACAGACAAGGAAGAAGAAAAGAGCCCTTGAAAAATGTTATGCATAGCTTTGGAACACTGTCAGATAAAGGCCTAAGGAATGGAAACAAGATTGCCAGAGATATTGCTGGAGGAGGGGGTCCTCAGATCCCAAGCACTCAGAATGTAACCAAGAAGGAGCTCGTTGCTTGGAATGGAGTCTGCCATGGTGAAATGTGTCATGGAAAGCCTGTGTGGGAGGAGAGCCCTTGAGATCTTCATTTGCTGATGGGGCATGACTTAAGATAGGAAGAAATAAGTGCAAAAATCTATGCATGATAGAAACTAAAAATGTGGGAACTATGAATCTGGAAAAATTGGAAATCAACAAAATAAAATAGAACACATAAAAATCAACATTATGGGTATTAATGAGCTGGAACAGGCTGGTATTGGCCATTTTGAATCAGAAAATTATACGATTCACTATGCCAGGAATAACACGATCAAGAGAAATGGCAGGATATTTACTGTCAAAAAAGAAATAGTAAAATCAATCTTAAAGTACAGTGCTGTCTGTGATAGGATTATAGCTATCTGCCTTCAAGAAAATCCAAAAAATATAACTTTCTCAAACTTATACACCATAATTTATGCACAAACGCTAACACTGAAGAAATTGAAGAACTCTACCAACATCTCTCTGTGCCTTGCACTCTCTCTATTGCTACATATATGAAATTGATCATACGTGCAATCAAGATGCATTAACAATTATTGGTGACTGGAATGCAAAAGTTGGAAACAAAAAGGGAGGATCAGTAACTGGAAAATATGGTCTTCATAAAAATGAAGCTTGAGATGATATGCTAGAATTTTGCAAAATCGATGACTTTTTCATAGCAAATATTTTTTTTCCAGCAAAAACAAGAGTCAACTCTACAGATGACCTCCCTAAACAGAATACACAGAAATAAAATCAACTATGTCTGTAGAAAGAGATGATGGAGAATCTAAATATTGGCAGCTAAAACCAGGAATGATATCCTTTGCTCCATGTTTTCTTCGGAATCCAGCCTGATCATTTGGTAACTCCTTGTCAACATATTGCTATTACCATTGATGGGTAATCATCACAGAGCTTCTACTGGTATATGTTATCAGTGATATGTTATCAGTGATATTCTATAGTTTGAGAATCCTTTTTAAAATTTAAAAAAATCATCTTAATGGGGGCTTATAGAACTTATCACCATCCATACATCCATCCACTGTGTGCAAAGCACATGTGTACATTTGTTGCCCTCATCATTCTCAAAACATTTTTTCTACTAAAACCCTTGGTATTGGTTCCTCATATTTCCCCTCCCTCCCCTCTCCCCCTCCCCTCATGATTTGCACCTGGATCAAGGGGCAGTTGTTTGAACAGACTAGGGAATGTGGTATGGTTTAAAATCGTGAAAGTTATATGTCAGGGTTGCATCCTCCCTCCATACTTGTTCAACCTGTATGCGGAGCAAGTAATCAAAGAAGCTGGTCTATTCTTTGTTCTGCTAACTCTGGTTTTAATATTAGAAATGCAAAGGTAAAAATATAATTTGCAAATAATCTGATTATCTATATAGCTTTAATTAAGGCTACTTGTCATCATTTCTGCATTTTTAATTTGTCCCTTTTAAACTTCAGTTGCTGTAGTTCAGGGTTTTTTTGTGTGTTTGTATGTTTTGTAAAAAACTTTGTACAGTTATTGTCATCATCACTAAAATACAGAGAATTCTAAATCATCATTAATTCAGATTTTTTCCTTGAATGATTTTTAACTTTACTTTTTAAAAATCATTTTATTGGGGGCTTGTACAACTCTTATGACAAACCATATGTCCGTCCATTATATGTCAAGCACATTTGTACATTTGTTGCCCTCAAAACATTTGCTTTCTACTTAAGCCCTGGGATCATTTCCTCATTTTCCCCTCTCTCTCCACTCACCCCTCCCTTATGAATCCTTGATAATTTATAAATTATTATCATTTTGTTGTATCTTACACTGTAGATGTCTCTCTTCACCCACTTTCCTTTTGTTCATAACCCAGGAAGGAGGTTATATGTATATCCTCAAAATTGAGTCCTCCTTTCTGTTTCACCTTCCTTCCACCCTCCCATTAACTCAATTCTAAGCACTGGTCCTGAAGGAATCATCAGTCCTGGATTCTCTATGTTTCTGGTTCCTATCTGTACCCATGTAGATTCTCTGCTCTAGCCAGATTTGTAATGTAGAATTGGGATCATGGGATCATGGGTCAGGGGTGAGGGGGCAGGGAGGAGGGAGGAGGGAGGAAGCATTTAAGAACTAGAGGAAAATTGTATGCTTCATCATTGCTACACTGCACACTGACTGGTTTATCTATTCCCTACCACCCTTCTGTAAGGAGATGTCCTACTACCTATAGATGGGCTTTGGGTTCCTAATCTGTACCCCTCCTCATTACAATGATATGATTTTTAGTTCTTTGATTGCTAATACCTAATCCCTTTAACACCTCATGGTCACACTGACTGGTGTACTTCTTCCACGTGGGCTTTGTTTCTTCTTAATCATATGATTGTTTGTTTACCTTCAATCCTATAAGATCCCAGATGCTATATCTGAAACCGATTTTATATAACCGAATGGGTTATATGAAGAAGAATGTGACATCAGGATTGGAGGAAGACATAAATAACCTATGATATGCAGACCACACAGTCTGGTGTTTTGAAAGTGAGGAGGACTTGTAACATTTTCTGATGATTCCAGTATGGATTATAAATCAATGTCAAGACACCAAAATCTTCACAACTGGACCAATAGTAAACATCATGATAAATAGAGAAAAGATTGAAGTTGTCAAAATTTTTATCTTACATGGATCCATAATCAGTGCTCATGAAAGCAGCAGTCAGAGATCAAATGACACATTGCACTGGGTAAGTCTGCTTCAGGAGACTTTTTTTTTTTTTTAAGAGTATTGAAAAGCAAAGAGTTTCCTTTGATGACTAAGCAGAAAGTTTCCTTTGATGATTAAGGTGCACCTGACCCAAGCCATGGTATTTTCAATTGCCGCATATGCATGTGAAAGTTGGACATTGAATAAAGAAACTGAAGAAGTATTGATGCATATGAGTTGTAGTGCTGGAGAAGAATATTAGAAATACCATGGACTGCTAAGAGGACAAAGAAATCTGTCTTAGAAGTAGGGCCAGAGTGTTTCTTAGAGGCAAGCTTAGCAAAACTTCATCTTATATATTTTGGAGAGACCAGTCCTTCAAGAAGGATATCATGTGGCACAGTAGAGGAGCAATGAAAGAAAGAAAGGCCCTCAAGGAGACAAGTTGACACAGAGGTTGCAGGATCCCAATGACAAGATTCATCATGGAACCTGCTTAAGATGGAGCAGGCTACCCTCCTGAGAAGTCCGTCTTCCAATTGCATCGAGGCAGTGACCTCATCCCAGGAGTTTCAAGGTACCAAGGTGCAGGCTACTCTGGCTGCTCACAGAAAAACGATGTCATGTTTGCTCTCATCATGGAGTTGATTGCATTGTGTTAGATTACATCCTGGAACTTAGTGCCAAACTGCTGACACTGTGGCCTGACAAAATCAACACAAAACCCAACTTTCACAGATGAAAATAAAGTAGTATCTTCAAAGTTTTGAGGAAAATTACTTTTAACATAAAATGCTATATCCAGTCAAAATATCATTTAATTGTGAAAATAAAATAGATACACCTTTAGGAATTCTAAAATGTATATCCTTCTGACATTTTCCTGTTGGAAGTTACTCCAGAAGGAAGTATTCCTGAAAAAAAGGGGAAAAATAATACATGGGTTGTAATAGATCTCATATTTCAATCTCCTTATTATCCTGATAAGAAGGTGAAGAGTCATGATTGAGTCCAGGTTTCCTGACCATTGCCCAGAAATACTCCTCACTTTCAGAAGAAGAAATTTATAGATAAGTATTTATTTCAATACTTCAAGATTTATACAGGACAGCAAGCCCCCACTATTGTAGAACTAGAGTAGTGGTATGATATATCAAACCCGATATGATTAAAACAAAACTCTATAAGTTGTTATCAGATTGACTCATCTTTCTCCTTTAGTGGTCAAATAGATATGCAGCTTAAGAAATATATTGGCAACTTGAATGGTATTAACCCCAATTCCTATATTCTAACCCGCAAAATACCAAACCCATCATGGTGGAGTCCATGCTGACTCACCCCAACCACAGATGACCAATAGAACTGCCCTAGAGGGTTGCCCACACCATAATCTTTACAGAAACAGACTCACAACCTTTCCCATAGAACAATGACCTTCTGGTTTCCAACTAAAGAGCCTAGTCACTTCGCCCTTTCATGAGGCAATTTTGGCTTGCCTTTGGAGCAATTGAAATGACCATCACTTGGACCTGATGCACCTTAGTCAACAATGTCGATTTTGCTCTTTAAAATTTTAAAGAAATGCTTGTAGAGCTGTTTAATGAAATATGTCTTGCTTTCAGCTTCTATGTACATTAATTGTTGATCTAAATAGAAAAGAATTGATTCATTCAAACTGGATGTTGACAAAGAATTTGAAGTATCCTGTGAACTGCCAAAATCATGAACCTTAAAATACAGACACTTTTAAATATATAGACAGGCTTAAAATATAGATCACCAGAATTTCCTCAGTAGCAAGGATGGCAAGACTTTGGGCATGTAATCATGAAAGCCAAGTTATGAGAAAAGAACAGCATAGTTAGACCTGTAAATGTGAGGACAATTCTTAATGAAGAGAATGATCACAGTAGTGATAACGAGGGACTCAAGCATGGCATAAAGCAGGAAGTGGACATGGAGTGGACAACATTTTGTTCCATTATACATAATGCAAACAATCTATAGTTATACATTGTACAAATTGCAAACACAAGAGCAGGTAATACCATATGTGGCAGTCATGTACTTATGTTAATTTCATGATTGAAATGTAGGGGTGGAGTCTGGCCTCTTAATCTGGAGATAGCCATTGAGTAGCCAATGAGGCCTCTGTGTGGGCATGGCTTTCACCTGAGACTCCTGGGAAATCTCGCGATGTTTCCCTCGTGAAGATGAGAAGCTATCTTCCCCAGTTGTTGAGAGTTAGTTTGAGAGATGATTAACCACAGGCAACACAGAATGGCGGCGTCTGGGAGGCTGGAGTAGCCGGTGGAGAAACCACACAGCTTTGCCCTGGTGGAGCCAGACCTCTGAGGCTGGGGCAGCCACATGGAGGCTTTTTCCAGTGATGAGTTGCTTCTGCCACCACGGGATGCTGTTGATGGACCCTGAGCCCTGGAAGCGAGGAGACGAGGGGAGACCCCTGTTGGTGCCAGGACTCTGTACCCACTGACCTGTAACTTCGTGAGTCAAAAGGAGACTTTATGGACTGATTTCGGGCATATGGGTTAATATCTGACTTGTGACTTTGAGCTGGACTGGGCTGGGATGTTTTCTCAATGTCCTGTTCCCCTTCAATATAAACCCATTCCTTATATCCATATGCATGGCTTTGAAATTTGTTCCTCTAGTCTATCTGGACTAACACACCATACAAGTATGGTATTTGAACTATAAAGTTGAGGTATTCATTGAGTGATGCAAAGGTGTTTAAAACCCTTTATGGAAGAGCTCCATTATATTTTAATACCATTTCCCCACATGCTTTCTGAAACCCCTTTGTATTGTTCAGATTACCCAAGCTACTCCTCACACCCACTATCATGACCCCAATTCTACCACACAAATTCAGCTAGACCAAGGGATGTATAGTGAAGTTGGAAACATGGGGAATTTAGAATAGATGATCCCTCAGGACTAGCAGTAGCAGTGGTGATACCAGGAGGGTGCAGGTATGGGGGAATAGAAAGGGGGAACCAATTTCAGGGATCTATATGTAGCGTCCTCTCTGGGTCACAGACAACAGGGAAGTGAGTGAAGGGACACATTGGACAGTGTACAGTATGAAAAGAATGACAATTTGTAAATTACTAAGGATTCATGGGGGAGGTGGTGAAGGAAGGGAAATGTAGGGAGCTGATACTGGGGGCCTAAGTGGAGGGAGAATGTTTTGAGAGTGATGATGGCAACAAGTGTGCAAATGTGGCCTGCATACAATTGATGTATGTATGGATCATGATGGGAGCTGTATGAGCCCCAATAAAATGATTAATTAAAAAAAGGAAGGAGGGGAAAGGAGGAGCTTATACCAAGGGCTCAAGTGGAAAATATTTCAAAATGAATATGGTAATATGTGTACAAACATGCTTGATACAAATGATATACTGAATGTCATAAGAGCTGTAAGAGCCCCCAATAAAATAATTGGGAAAAATCTCATAATTAGACTTAGAGAAGTGGATTATTTATTCTTATTGCTGTTGTTACTTTGCCTGGCTTTTATCATTTATGTAGGAAACACGTTTGCTATTTGAATTACTTGAAGTTTCTAGCCCCAGATTGCTGCACTGATGTTTGGGGAAATGAACCTGCTTTGTGAGATCCCTGTGAGTATTTAATGATTTAATCTAATATGGAAAGTGAAGGCAGTAGTGCTTGACAAACCCAGTGTGAACATAGCCAGATGTCCATCCCCTCCCCAATCTATCTCCAATACATTAAACAAGTCCTTTTCCAAGACAATATTTCTCTTTTCCTGTTGCTCATTTTTCTTCTTGTTCCCACTGCCTTTAGTTTTTGCTTTTGGAATATTTGGAGGCATTAATGAAAGGTCCTAGTCTCTTATCTTTATTCAGAGTTTTCAGATTAGACGGATTTTAAACGCAGAATGAAGCAAGCATGAGACATGGGCTGAGAATTGCATATATAGAAATGACTAAACAAAGACGGAAAAGTCTTTGCTGTTCTTAGCTTTCAATTTCTGGATATAGATAAATGTGAAAGTGCTTGAGAGTTGCCATATGTTCTTTTGACCTCGTAGTACAAATTGTGTCAAGATTGTTCAGAATGATAAATCCTCACACCTCTGACACAGATATGAAACTCCTATTCAATATTCATATGAAAAACCCTTGTGATGTACCGTGATCTGTAGCAGCACATAGAACCATCACGGAGGAGTGTCTGCCTAAAGGAGGTCTTCCTCCTTTACATTGTGTGGCACAAATGTAGCCTTATTAATGAATACATATTGCGTTAGAACCTAAGAGAAATCACAGTTTCGAGTTTTGTTATGAAAGAGACTGGTTTCTGGGTGTCTGTTCCATGCCTTTATGAATGCAGATCACACACACACACATACACATATACATCTATATACACACATATATAAAACTTTCTCTAAAGTTAAAAGTACAGACCCATTTTTAACTATTTCCTTTTTTAGTTTGTTTTTAAGTGAAGGAGAAATACACATGGATTAAGTCCCTGGTGAATCCAGTTGACCATGGACCAAGGATGTGAATAGCCTTGTGATCATGCAGAATACATTGAAAAGTTTGTTGCAGATGCAGTTGGGTTAAAATTTAGCACCCTATGATTTAACCTCTCTTATGATTTGTTTTATTTTAAAATGCTTTTATGCTTTCTTTTCTGTCGACGTTTTAATCTACATTATGTTGTTACACTTGTTCATTTGTTTTTTTATATTTCTGTATGTGAAATCTAGAGTACATAATTCTATAAAGAGAGCAACTTAGTAATGGATCCTTGGTGGTATGACAAAGGAGGTTGGGGAAAACGAGGAGGTACTAATGATGAGTCTAAGAATGAAGAGAATGATATAAAATTATGATAATTGTACAAGTCTTCTTGATGTGATTAGACTATTGAATTATATGATATATGAATTATATACCAATAAAACTTGATATGATAAAAATTTTAAGTTAAAACTAAAGATTAGCTATATTAAAGAGACTTCATCCCATTTTGCAAGGATTTATAACTGCACTCTCGTTTTAAAGAAGCACCAGTGGGCATTTAAAAATGCTAACTCACCTGAAAATTACTCTACTTGCCCATTACCTTTATTTACAAGAATCTTCCAAAACAATCAGTTGTGCATAACAGAGCATAAAGCAAACTTGGGGTATAAATTTCTCTGAAACTGAGGTTTAAAAATAAAAGGGAGAAAATGAAGTTTAATCCAATACTGGATGCCTACTTGCCCCAGTGTGTTTAGGGATGGGTCAGCACTTGCCTCTGCTTATTTTCTCCACCCTGAACTAGCTGATCCTCTAACACTCCCATGAAAATGCAGTATGCAAGGTGAAAAGAGGCCAACTGTGGCTGCTCAAGACTTTACTGTCAATTTTGAGGATAAATTTTCTTCATTTAAAAGTGAAATTAAGATGTTTCATCTTTCCTGCCCTTAAAAGCCACCTTTAAGGAGAAAAATAAACAGGAAAACAAAATTCATCTTTATTGTCAATAAACAGAGAGACAGGAAAAATTTATGAGTAAGTAGAAATGATCTAATGGAGTGGAATAACGCCAAATCCAATTACTTGCATAGCAAAACTACTAAGAAGGAAGCCAATCCAACCAGTGAATTTCTGGAAATCTCAGTTAAGTAACAAGTGCATCAGAAAATGATGTAAAGAACCCCTAAAAATAAACAAATTGTTTAAATTCTGTGTAAAAAATAGACCCTTCTCTCAAACATCATTTCACTTCTTAGTATAGCCAGATGGTTGGCCCCCTACCTCTAAAGTCTTAGAAGTATATTCTCTGTAGAAACTGGACTAGCGAACTCTATCTAGCCTTGCATCAACTGGCTGGAGGGGGCAGGAGTGAGATAGCAAACTGGAAATGGAGAGGAGGCATTAAGCAAAATTCACAGACCTCTCCCCACTGTTATCCCTTATGCATGCCAGCAGAAGGTAGGAGGAGCCTTCTCAGGAAATGCTAAATTTTCTCCAGAGAAGAGTCCTCACCCATATGCCCAGATCTTTTAATGAATGTTTAATATTTCACTCTTAATTATAAATGAATACTAACATCCTACCATGAAGACTGGACCCCAAATCAAAATATCAAAAACAGAGAAAGAAAATAGAAACAGAAGAAAATTTTCTGAGGAGCCATAATCCTTAAGGATAAAATATCACATCTATGAAATAAGAACAGCCTATCTTTAGAAAAGAACAATTTAAAAGATAAACATATTTTTTAAATCTTCTATATTGATTTTTTCAATATTTCAGAAGATATGCTTGCTCATAGAAGAAAATTTAGAAGATATAGAATAATTTTAGAGAGGGAAATTAAAAATTTTCTCTCTATTATTATGTGTTGTTTGCCTTTTCTTATTCTTATATATATATTATACTAAACAGAAATCATTCTGTGAAAGTAATTAGGATCTTTTTGATAGATTGATATTTTGTAGTCAGAGATTCTCATGCCTTAAAATATTTCCATGTGCTGATTAATAATTTGTTTGATGATATGACATAATTAACTAGTGTCAAATGTCTGACAGTTCTTTTTTGCAGTTGAAAAATAATGGTACTTTATATATATATATATATGTTTATATATATACTGATTTCCCACTCATATTCCCTTTCTCTAAAGAAAATTCTCAGAAACAGAGTTGCTGAGTGAAAAGTTGAAAAAATTTGCCATATGACTTTTTAAAAAATTCTCCATACTTGAAAAAAAAAAACTCTCCAAAAAGATTCTCCCACTTCATATTCCCATGAGTATTTTATGAGAATATTCCTTAACAAGATACCCTGCTGAGATTAAATTTTCTTTTTATAAATGAATAATCTTAAAGTCAACAAACAAATGGATCCATTTCCCCCAACATCTTGGATTGATATATATATGTGTGTGTATATATATATATGCGTGTGTGTGTGTGTATATATATATATATATATATATTAATTGGTGACAAGAAAATGTGTCCTGGGTCAGGAGGAGTAAGACCCACAAGAAGATATTGTTGGTGCTACAACAATGGGCTCAACCATGGCAATAATTGTTTAGCTCGGTGAACTAATGGATCAAATAAACATCAGTCAAACAACCCCAAGACCAGATAATTTAGAAGGTACTGGATACCGTGGGAGAAAATATGGAACAAAAAACATTAAAGGAGCCCTGGTTGGATAGAGATTGGTGGGATCCCCAAGACTATGAACTTCAGTCAACCATCAATCTAGAACTGAATTCATTCCTGTGTCAGTTATTTAACATGAAAAGGACAGCATTTATCCAACATTTATCCAACACCAAACTCCAGAGTTGTAGGAAACACAGAGATAATGCGGGATAAGTGATGATACTTTGAAGGTATTTCAGTGGAGGAGTTCAAACAAAATGTGTATGGATTACTGACAAGTAAAATTGACGCTCTCCTGTGTAAGTTTTCACTTACTTTACAATAAAAGGTTAACAATACAATAAAGAAGCTGAGGCCTTAAGAAATTCCTACAGGACACTAAAAGACCTGATTCCTTGTCCCTAGTGCTGACTACTTGTGTGTAGACCAACAGCTGGCCAGATAATTAAGAGGAGGAAAAAGAAGGAAGAACTGTATCATGCCACTTCAATATTAGAAGATGATATGCTGTAGACACTGAATCATAATTAAGTGGCAACTTCATTTGTAGGGACTTTTTAAATAGCAAAAGGACGAGAAGCACATTAACCAAGATTCTGTGTGATAAAATGCATGTAGCTGTCCATTTTGATTAATGAGAAACCTTGTCAGTACAACAGGAACTCCCATTTTTGTGGCACTGGAAATATACAAAAATAAGTAACACTGACCAACTCTTCTGAAGAAGCCATGATCAGGTAATAATTAAGAGTTCCACTCTTAAATTAAGATCAGTGTTTGAATCCACAGTGGTTCCGTGAGAGAAAAGACCTGGCGATCTGCACATGTAAAGATTACAACTTAGAAACTTCTACAGGGTAGTACTGTTCTGTTAGGAGTCTCTATGAGTCAGAATTGGTTTTGAGGACACACAACAACAACTTTTTTTTAATGATTTTTATTTGGGGCTCATAACATTCAATACATCATTTGTATCAAACATATTTTTACACATATTGCCATATTCGTTTCCAAATATTTTCCACTTGAGTCCTTGGTATAATCACCTCTTTCCCCCTCCCTCTCTTTTTTTTAATGAATCATTTTATTGGGGGCTCACACAAATCCCATCATGAACCATATACACATCAATTGTATGCAGGCCACACCCACACATCATTGCCATCATCACTCCCAAAACACCCTTCCTCCTCCCAGGTCCCCAGCACCAGCCTGCAACACCTCCCTCCCCCCCGTGAACCCCCAACAATCCACAAACTGTTATTACTTTTTCACATTGTACACTGTCCAATGTGTCCTCCCATCAACCCCCACCATCCGTGCCCCAGAGAGGAGGCCACATGCAGATCCCTGAAATTGGCTCCCCACCCTCCACTCCACCATCCCTCCACCTCCCCAGCACCACCACTTCCACCATCAGTCCCAAGGGATCATCCATCCCCAATTTCCCATGTTTCCGACTCCCGTGCACATCCCCCGATCCAGCTGGGCTCATCTGGTAGAATTGGAACCATGACAGTGGGTGGTAGAAAGCATCTGAGAACCAGAGGAAAATCGCACATCTCATTGCCACCACACTGCACTTCAACTGGATTATCTCCTCCCTGCAACCCCCCTGCAAAAGGATTTTGCCCGACCCATTGATGGGCTTTGGGTCCCCAATCTGCACTCTCCCTCATCTACAATGATATAATTTTAGTTTTTTGACACCAGACACCGAATCCTTTCAACACCTCATGGTCACACAGGCTGGGATGCTTTCTCCACGTGGGCTTTGTCTCCTCTGAGCTGGATGGCCATCTGTCCACTCAAGCCTTTAAGACCCCAGGTGCTACATCCCTTGATAGCCGAACACCATCAGCCTTCTTCACCACATTTGCTTATGCACACATTTGTTGCCAGCAATCATATCAGGAAAGTGAGCTCATAATGTTATGCGTTTTAGTTCTTGAAGCCTGATAACTGATCCCTTTGACACCTCGTGGTCCCACAAGCTGGTATGCCTCGTCCATGCAGGTTTTGTTGATTCTGGGTTAGATGGCCACCTGTTTACTGTCAAACCTTTAAGATCCCAGATGCTACATCTTTTGATAGCTGGGCACAATCAGCCCTCCCCACCACCCTTGCTTATGCACACATTTGTCTTCAGTGATCCTGTCCAGAAGGTAAGCATCATGGAATGCCAAATTTAATAAAACAAAATGTTCCTGCATTAAGGAAGTACTTGAGTAGAGGTCCAGTGCCCATCTGCTGACCCACCACCAACCCCATAAGTAAATGCTCGCTGATTTATTTCCCCATTGTCACATATAAATATATGCACCTGTGTACATGCCTGTATTTAAACCTCTATAAATGCCTTTATCCCTCAGTTCTTTCCTTTTACTTTCCTCTTGTCCCACTATCATGCTCAAACTCTTAATAAATTCTTTGGAGAGGCCAGACTCCGGCAGTATCTCACTTGCTTCATTCTCAGGTAGCTAATACTTTTTTGCAGGTATTGAAAATGATCATTTGAAGAGATTTTAAAAACTTCTTATAGGCTTCAGAGCCAAAATTTCATTTGAGAGCTGATATTCATAAAAATTAGGTACTACCAGTGTAGCCTCCTAGTTCCTCACTATGGCAAACCAACCATACACTAGAAAGCCAGCTGGAGCACATATGTGCTTCTGAACCAAACAAACAAACTTACTTATTGTCTTCTTAGTTTGAAGATGAATTCCCCAGTTAGATGTATTCTTTATAAAGCAGAGAAAGGGGATGGGGAGGAGAGTTTATTGAGGGAAGTAAGAGACCTACAGTAAAGAGAGAGTGAGTTGAGAACATTTAGGCTAAAGAAAGGAGGCAGGAGACAAGGCCACATCAGAGAAAGATTTTGTTTTGTGTCACTTATGAAGATAGAATCTGGAGAGAAAAGTGAGGTTTCAGGCAGAAGAAAATTCAGTTCAATATCTTTCAAGTGATTTCTAATTACATTTTAAACTTTAGAGAACTGTATAATTGGAAGTCATTATTATTAACAAGAGCTTCTCAACAATGTGGATGCCTCCCTCCTGAGGAAATGAATAAAAATTAATTTCTGATAATTCTTTTTAGAAAGGTGTACTTTCACACACTTAAGTTGCAAGTCTCCTGAAGGCAATGACCACAAGTCTCAGAGAGTCACTGTTTTAGTTATCTAGTGCTGCTATAATAAATAGCACAATGGATGCGTATCACAAACAGACACATATTCTTCCACAGTGTAGGAAGTTAGGTCAAATTCAGTGTGCAGCAATAGCACAGGAGTGTTGAAAGTTCAGCTGGTGAGCCATGTAAGGCCCACAAAATGATCAATACCACCTGACCTCATGCACCTCACTAGAAAGAAGCAGTTCCAGCCATCACATTGGGTTGACGTAATTAAATGTTTCAACATTATGACCTGGGAATGACATTATAAATGGCACTTGGAAGAGAAAAAATTTCCTTACTCATTCTCTAGAAAAATACTTTTGTGCAGCATTGCCTGTGGAGAACAGTTGTTATCTCCTTTTAACATCTGTGGAACTCACATCCCTGGACACCTCTTTTGGGTTTAGGACAGTGGCTCTCACCCTGTGGGTCATGACCACTCTAAGGGTGAGATGACCCTTTCACAGGAGTTGCCTGATTTATAACAAGAGAAAAGTTACAGTTATGAAGTAGCCACAAAATTAATTTTATGATTGGGGTATCACAACAGCATGAGGAACTGTGTTAAAGGGATGCAGCATTAGGAAGGTTGAGAACCACTGGTCTAGGAGGTTCACAGCACAGGGATCCACGGCCCCCCAAAAGAAGCTCTACTCCTGACTCTTCTTTCTTGATGGTATAGCACTCCCTCTGATTTCTGCTTCCTTGTTTAATCCAAAAAGACCAACTCAATATACAACATATCCTACTCCATTACCATCACTGCCTTTAATTCTACCTCATTAACATCAGAGAAGTTAAGACTTGTAGCACATAGGATAATTATATCATATCACAAAATGTCTTATAATTACATAACACTAAGAAACGTGGTCTAGTCAAGTTGATACATATTTGGGGGGAACAAATTTTGATCCAAAACAGTAATCTACATTATTTAATTCCTGCCAGTGTCCAGCCTCCTCCAAAAGTCAGCACTAAATCTAATAGCAGCCTCTTACTACATTATCTCAAGAGTGTCCACAGCCAATGGATCCTTAGACTAACACTATAAGAAACTATCTCTCACTCCACAAGTTTCCTATGTTTTAGATTTCTTTTGTTTTCATTTTATAAAATATTTTGTCCAATCAGGGAAAATACAACAAAACCCTAGATTCTGGAAGTCATTCCATAACACTTCTGACATATGGTCATCTTTGTCTGCATCTCTGAGTCACTTCTGTTTTATAGGACACCAGTCAAATTACATTCAGACTACTCAAGATAACATTATTGAATGTTAATGGATAACTTTTCTAAAGACTATTCCCCAAAGAGGTCAGAGTTGCAAGGATCAGCAGTTAGGACTTTAGTGTGAATTTAAGTGAAACAATGTTCAATTCATTGCATCAACTCACTCTGGAATCATCCTATTTTTCAGGTGGGAAGCAAAAATTCTTGGCAGTTTGTTCACAGTGGTTACTGTCGGAAGACTTGAATTCTCCTTTGTAAATTACTGGATTAATTTCTAAAATATAACTAGTTTTCTTCTTTATAGAAAACTACAGGGCTGAGCCCCAGTGACATAGTGGTTGAGTACAGGACTGTGGCCCATTAGCTTGGCAGTTCAAATCCAGCAACAGCTCTCTGGAAGCAAGGCTGGGTAGCTCCCACAACCACCAGAGGGCAGTGATGCTCCCTCCCCCCCAAAAAAGAAATCTACATTGGCCATTCATACAACTTGTCAGATCGGAAGAAGGGGGAAAATACTATTTAATGTGTCCACAACTTTGTCTATGGATCCTCACAATTAACTCTCAAATCAGAGTCAGTACCAAATACAAATATGAGGACGAGACCTCATGCACCAACAGCAGCACCTTATGTTTTCCGCTTCATATAGTTCTGTTCCACATTTTTATCCCTTCCTAACAGGACCCATCAATTGTGTCCCTGATCAAATTTTCTGGGCTAAAGGTAGTTGGTCACTATTTAGTCCTGGTCTCAAAGTAGAAGAGGCCATAGGTCCTGGAGACAATCTTGTATTTAGGCTTAAATTCTGAACACAACATTTCTGGAAGACTACAGTATAAAGTGGAAGCCCTAAATCCATTTTTGTGTCTCCACATAGATTTCGCACCCATTGAATTATGTCAACCGTTTAACCAACAATGTCCTTGAGGATGATATGTTAACAAATGGATTGCTACCACTCTGCTACTTGTCTGTTAGTTTGTCATAAGTTGGTGGCTTGTGTGTTGATAGGATACTGGAGGCAATATATCTCAACTGGCATCGTCAATGTGAGCAGGTGAAGAGGTTTTAGTGAAGCTTCCAGACTAACTACAGACTACAATGATGAAATTGGCCACCCATTTGGAGGAAGTAGCTGCTGGAAACCATACTGCATGGCGTAGAAGTATTGTCAAATACTAATGTCCTGAGGAATGGAAGCTGAACATTGTCAGAGATAGTGCCAGAGGATAGGCCTCTAGGGACAGAAGGTGAACAGAATGTGACTGAGGAGCTTCTTTCTCAAAGTAGATTTGACCACGCTAACAGTAAACCATGAGAGTGGAGACTTTGGAATTTTAATTTGCTGATAAGGGCACAACTCAAAATAAGAAGAAAC